>JAVGVS010000001.1:5151395-5353761 GCA_032718565.1 Distichodus sexfasciatus
ATAACATGAAGAAATAAAAAGAGAAATAACAAAAACAAAGAAATACTTGTGTCAATGCTGTCCACCGGGAGGTGGAAGCACAGTCTTTTAAAGTCACAACCAAAAAATCTTACATTCTAAAATCCCCCTGTGTCTTAGTTGTTTGCGTGCATGTATGTGTGTGTGTGTGTGTGTGTGTGTGTGTGTGTTTGACCCCACTGAAGCTGTGTGTCTTTTATTAACACCTGCCTAGCAGAGCAGTGCTGTGTGGTGTCGGCTAGCTGATGAGGCCAACCTGGCGCGAGTTCAGCCTGTGTCACCACCAGTTTGCTGTTTCCATTTCACACATGATTAATCTCTCTTAGAGAGAGAGAGAGAGAGAGGGAGAGAGAGAGGGAGAGAGAGAGAGAGAGAATACGGAGCTGTTGTGCAATGAGAAAGGGAAAGGAAAGGACTGAGTGAGCGAGTAAGTGATTGAGAGAGAGAGAGAGAGAGAGAGAGAGAGAGGGAGAGGGAGAGGGTGGCCCGTGTTCGGCCCGCGTGGCTAAAAGGCCTTTAGAATTCCTGCAGAGAGGGCTGAGGGGAGAGTGAATGCAGCCGGCCGGGGGTCACTGAGCCTTTGTGTAATTGAGGCAGTGGCAACCTCCCTTTCCTCTTTCCTTTCAAAAAGGAGCGAGGGATTGTGAAGTGCAGGGAAGGGCTGAGGGACAAGGAGAGGATGGAGGAGGGGTAGGAGGGAGGGAGAGGGCTGTTTCAGAGGCTGGAGGAGGGCTCATTTTTTACGAAGGGGGAGGTTAAGTTGACAGGAACAAAAAGAATGTGTTCCGCTAATTTCTGTAGAGCTGCATCAACAATAACAGGCTCAATTTCTTTATTGCAAATTTTATAACTGACTCCCTCCCCAGTTTCCCACCCATTTTTTTGCTTCTTGAGCCTTTCATGGCCTGTGGTCTGAACCCACAACATCTCCACTGACGCTGTGCCAAGTGTTCGCCAGGAAGGTCTGAGACCTGCTCTTGCAAGAGGGCTAATTAATACCTTACTGTAGCATATACTCTGTGTGACAGTACACTGCAGAGAAGCAGAGGGGAACCAGAGCCAGAACAATTCCCTCCATTTCTACTTAATATTTTTATTCAAAGACTTATTTAAACCAGGTTAACATTCAGCCAGAATTAGTACGTGTTGGGTGCACAGAGGTCTGTTTTTGAGATAAGCCACAAGATATTTTAATGAGAAAAGTGTGTGCTCTGTCTCTGTCTGTCAAACACACATGCACGCTTAGTACTCAAACATGCTTGTTGTTCACATGAATGTACATTTTGCTAGAATGCATGCCTCAGTGTGCGAATGCGTATGACATTCGTCATGCCTATGGCCCCTTCTAAACTGAGCCGCATTGTTCAGCACTGCATCAGCATGCTGCGCATTTAGGAAATAATTACCAAGCATCCTGCTGTTTTTATACTCTGTTTCATCTTCTTTAATGGCCGCTTCTTCATTCACTTCTAATTCCAAACAGGACGTAATGTGCAGAACCGAGCATCGGCCTTCGGATGAAAAGACACATGTCTGCCACCGTCGCCATCAGAACGGAGAGGAGGTAGGCCTTTGATCTTCCACTCAAATATATTAATGTTCTGCTTTGTGCCTGCTGTTTTATCTGTGCTTAAAGTCAGAATCTCGGGTTCGGAGAAAAGCCTCTGCTATGGAAATCGCTGGCACTAGCCCATGCTGTGTTTTTTTTTTTGGTGGGTTTAGGGGTGGGGTGTGTGTGTGTATTTCTATATTATTTTGGAGAAAACTAATGACATCTGTGTGGGTTGATATTGATCTGAGCGCTTTATAAGCACTCCCCACCGAGTCAAAACGACACTTTCATTCGGCCTGGCCTCACTTTTCTTTCTCAGCGTGCCCCTCAAAGCAGAGAGGGGGGAATGTTTGAGCTCCTTTCTTCTGAAAACAGCTCTTCTGTCTGTTTGTTACTGAGTTTGTCCCACACACACACATACACAGACACACACACACACATTCGAAGTCACGCACACACACATACAAACACACATATAAACAGACCCTCCTGTGTGCACACTCACATTAAAATTCCTCCTGAAAAAGTGTTGGTATCATTTTGACCTGACTTCAAGATAGTATAGATTAAAAAAAGAAATGAAATTTTTATTGCATTGGTAACTATGCATACAAGCTTCCAGTTTTAGTAAGGGTTCAAACTTCCATAGTACAGAACAGCAGCATGTAGCCTGAATGTGTGTTTCAGTTGTTTAGGATTTCCCTTCTGTTGTTGTCTTACAGGCAACTCCTGCTCCACACACTGAGCCAGCACCAGCCCAATACTCTGCACTTCATTATGCCTCTATAGCCACATGGTTCCTATTCCCCATTAAAATGTCTAATTTTCTTACGATATCAAAGACTGTGAAAGGCTTTAAACTCCAAAAAATAAACATTCGGAGACTGGAAGCCAACATGTTAACTCATATCACATGGCAAACACCAATAAATCATAAGAAATGTCCTGCCTGAGTTTTTATGATGCTTTTGAATGTTTTCTGTTAGTTGCTGGTTTTTAGTCTGTGTTTGAGTTCCTTCTATACACACATGTTTTGGAGGGTTTATAAAACATTTACACATTAATGTCCGTCTGATCCGTTCTCACCCAATGTTTGAGTGACATAATCTCAGCCCAAAATACTTGTGGTCACTTTTTAGACTTCAGTTCTGTTGTGTTGTTCATTGTTCATCCAGAAATGTGTTACAAGTTTGGGTTTTAGTTGTTGTTGTTGTTGTTTTTTTTCTTTCACAGGAATCGGATGCATTGTGCAGAGAGCCATAATTATCACTGACCTTAAAATTCATGGGCATACATTAAAGTGTTGCACATGAGCTCCAATAAAAATGTCTGCTTAATATACAGTTCTAGAGTGTTTTTTTTTTCAGAAATTTCCCACTAACTAGCATCCACTATCAGGTACTCATAACTTTATACCTGTCTACGATTGACTCATCTGTGTCTCATCACCAGCAGGAAACAACCTCACTTCCTTTAGGAATGACTTCATACAGAATTATGTGCCGCCACAGTGTCTCCCGGGTTTACTATGTCCTCCCAGTGTAAACGGACCAGTTTATACCAGTGTCCCCAACACACACACACACACACACACACACAACACACCCCCACACACACCCCCACACACACACACACAGAGGCCTGAGGGTAGTGACCCTATCAAAAAAGCCTTGAGAACACAGCATGTAGGTCAGGGTCAAAGGGAAACATGAATGCGGATAAATGTGGTGAATTCTAGACACATTCTTCCTTTGTCCATTAATATTAGTTGTGAAAGTGATTTTATTTTCACTTTACTCTCTCCACTCTCCTGATCTCACTTCCACCTCACATTGTGTTTACAAGTTAAATAGCTTGTTTGTCGAGTCGAGTGCAGGAAGTTGTTTCCCCATGACTCCTCACAGAGCACTCCTCGCAGGCCTCTCTGTCTGTGTCAGCCACCGGAATAAATCAGGTGATTCATTACTGCTACATCAGTCACTGACGAAAAGACTTCCTCTGCACGTAGCGTGCATTGCGGGCATTTGTGTGTCTGTGTGTGTGTGCCTCGAGTTGTGCAAAATGCAATAAATCTCTCTGTTTAGCATTTGGAGCGAGTGAGTGCGTCTCGGAGCCGGAGTGGCCCGAGGCACTGCTCCCTGGAACAATGCAGAGATCAAAGGCTGAAAGGCTGACAGGCGATGAGTGGCTTCCCGTGGCCGGAGCGCCGGAGCGAGGCTCACACCTGTACCAGGTGATTACAGGTAGATCTGCCTGCCTCTAATTGGACAATAAATGCAGTTCTCAGCCCACTAATAGCAGCAGTCTGCCTCACAGACGCCATGATGCCATTTGGTCGTCGCCAGCCCTACCTGAGCCTGTTTCTCACAGCAAAGATGATGACACGGGAAGGACTCTGCAGGTCAAAGAAGACAAATTACTATTGCGGCCTTTCATGTGAGTTAAAAAGAAGAATGGCATTTGTACGTTCTCAATGTGTTGTTTTTTATCTATTTTAAAAGCTCTACTAAGTTTAAGTGATGAATGCTTCTCACAAACACACAAATTCTCATAACCCTGGAGGTGACTATGTAGAGTGACATTTGTCCATGTATTTACAATGTATATGTAAGACATCTTCAAGTATTATATGTAAAAAAAAAACAGGTTAAAAAAAGGTCGGTGTCAGAAAACAAATCTATTAAAAAGGTCCTCTATAAAACTGTTTTGCAATATATATTTTTGCTTTGCTGTGTTTTCCTAGGAAATATATTATTTATTCATTAGGACTTTTGATGTATAGAGAAGTTACTCCATACTCTGTTACTATGCTGTGTGTGTAATTATGGAAATGCAGAACTCTAGATCTGTGACCTGCACTTCAGCTGAAGTTGCTCAGCAGCCTCACGTGTCTCTGTGAGCCCAGTAGAGCGAGAGGACCAAGGGGGGGATCAGGGCTTTTGGCCTCTGAACTGCAGTCCGTGTCCCGGAGAGTAGAAACCACTCACGGCTCCAAACATTCACTAGTGCATCACTTTAACCACTGCACACCCCACTGATCCTCTGCTCCAGTGAGGAAGTACACACACATACACACATACACACACACTCATTAATGCAAGGATCAGAGCTGTAATACAGCCGCCTTTCATCGGGATTCTCTCTGCCGGTGACACTCTGTTCTTGTGTGTGTTTGTGCGTGTGTATGTGCATGTACATTATTTGGTACAGTAGTGTGCATGTGTGTGTGGGAATGTGTACATGTGCATGTTTGAAGTCTGTTGGCGTGGCGACTGGATGCTCGTTTGGATGTTGGTGTAATTGCGGTGGAGAGATCAAAGGCTCACAGGACTAGTGATGTTCCAGAGGAGTCTGTTTCTCTTGCTCTCTCACTCTTTCTCTCTGTCTCTCTGTCTCTCTCTTTCTCTCCCTCTCTCCCCGTCCCTCCCCTCCCCTCCAGCCACTGGCTGCCCCCTGCACATCCCTGCTTGTAAAAAATGATTAAGGCCATGTTTATCATGCATTTATGGCATTGCGTGATAGCATCTAGTGCAGTCTGCCATGAGCTCTTGTCCCACTGCTTGGCCTGATGCAAATTAACTCAGTCTCAATTTGGACCGCAGAATGTCATACCTCTCAGGTTAATTACACTGCACTAGTCATCTCTGCCCTCACTGCAGCCGCTGGTTTATTTACTTTTTTATTTATTTACTCGCTTAATGAGCTTAATTTTCTTTTTTCCCCCACAAGACTTGTTCCATTTTTGTTATGTTTTTTTACATTTAAATGATAAAGAATGCACAGACATTACTGCTGGGGATTTAAGGGTAAATACTTGGATCCTATCTGGTGTGCTCCAGGGAGACAAAAGCAGTTTTTTATGTGCTCTAAAGTCAATTGTTGCCTCTTGAGTAGGTGTGTTGACCTTTAAGAGAGATGGAAGCGTGACAGCACTGAGTGAGTCTAGCAGAATGCCAGAGTGCTAATGCCACTTAGCAGGCATCTTAGTAGGGTACTTTTCCTAACACAGTGTGTGAGTGTGTGTGTGTGTTTAAGGGAGATAGATTTATTCTTGGAAGTCTGTGTACTGTCTTTCTCTGTATGTCTCCATGTATTTCTTCATCTATGTGTAGTAAAATACATGTTTATTACACATGGCAGTCAAAAGTATTTGAAACACTTTTGTATTGAATTTTAGGAGGGAAATATGCATGCACATATCTGTGAGGTGATGGCATTTGGTACAATATTTGGTTCCAAAGCAATAAGCTATGGGTTCGAGCTATAAATGTAAAAGTTGTTTACAAGCTGCTCAAACTGCTCGATTCTTTTAAATAAAAAATTCTTTTCATTAATACCATTCCTCCTCAGCATTCTGACACTTTTTGAAAAGCACAAAGCATATTCAAGCTGTGGGAAGAGAAGAGGAAAGACACATAGTCTCATGTAAAGTGAACCATGAAAGTTATGCCACAGTACAGTCAAAGTGCTGCTGCAGACCAGCAGTTCCTCTGGCACAACTGAAACTTTATAGAGTGCAAAACCGCCGGCTCCATCCAAGTTTTTAGGAACTGCTGACTCCTGACGCATGATTACTTTCTGGAGATTTCAAAGAGATTCTGAAATGATCTATGAGGCTTGAGTCACCATAATGCTCCATGTGGGTCTGTCTCTCAGCCTCCTCCTCTTGGGAACTGTGGCATCCTGATTAAAACAAAACAGAAAGGGAGAAAAAAAACTATTTTTTCCCATGAGGAGAGTCCCTGCTGTCTGCAGGAACGGCTATTGGAAGCCTGTAGCTAAAGTTTAGTAATGAATGAGAAAGAGAGAGGGGAGACTGCAGAGTTTAAACAGAAGCAGATGCTACTAATGAAGTACCCTGCGTGTGTGTGTGTTTGTGTGTGGGTGTGTGTGCCTGTCTTAAAGACTTCCCATTGTCAATAGGTATCAGTTAGATCATGTCAAAGTAGGTTAAGGTTGTTTTGTGTGGGAGTGTGTATAGTGTTTGTCCCACTGAAAGCGTTTGTACCAGCGTTATCAGTAATGAGATCTTAACTAAGAGTGTCAGAGTTATTCTCTTTCCCTGATAGTGTGAACGGCGGATGTTTGATGAGCTGGAGGTGCTGCTAGGACCTGCTGTTGTTCTGAGAAATGCCCAGTCTGTGGGATTGAGACACTGATAAATGCTCTTCTCTGCTCATGTTCTACCTGCTCCACTGCGGGAGATATGATCAGACGTTAAAGGGATTCAGTGAGATCAAACACAGCCCATTTACTGCTTGTCCTTCCAATTATCAATGAGGGAAATCTTTGTCAAATCTTTAAGTCTTTTAAAGACAGGATCAACCTGAACCCATTACTACTTACCTGCCTCTGGAAATGGCCTCATTATAAAGTTTATATTTCCCTTTAACACTAGGAAGCACATCAGACCTGCAACTATGGATGGTGTCTTCAATGTCAAAAGAAATGTTGAAGATTCACTTAAGAGCAATGATCCAGTTCCTGTTTCACATGAAGATAATTTGAAGCAAAAAGACTGAACCAGCATTTATATTTGACAAAAATATTATATCTGTAACATCCTTCATCAGACGCTTTTATTTAGAGTGACTGAGATTTCTTAATTACAGGCACAGCCGCCCTGGATCAAACATGGGCTTAAGGGTCTTGCTTAGGGCACCAATGATAATAGTGCTGGCCGTAGGATAGAGCTGGATTTGAACCTACAACCTGTGTCAAGTGGCTTGACACAGTACATCACCTCCTGGCTTTGTGTTCAGGATATTGAAGTACTATAGAGAGTGGTGTTCTGTGTCAAGACACTTTCCATAGCACCAGTGTAAAAGGTCCTTAGCATCACTGGAGAGACCCCAAACTTTTTCATTTGTCTAAGGTGGTAGAGATGCTGCCTTGTCTTTTTAGACTATGTTTGTATGTGGTCAGATCCTCAGAGATGTAAACGCAAAGATATTTGATGCTGCTTTATTTTGAAGACTGTGTTAATCTGCAGTAGTGGTGGCGTAGTATACTTGCATATGACCAAGAGGCTCGTGAGCAAGGAGACTGTGCCTATAGTTAGGAAATGTAAGTACTGAGCTTTGGATAAGGGCATCTGATAATCATTATAGATACTCAAACACTGGATATGTCTTTGTTTTTAAAAAATGTGAATCGGGGACTGGGGTGTTCCTCTTCATCTCATTAAATAATTTCCCCCTCTAATGCTGTGGAAAGTGTCTTGACACAGAACATCACCATTTGATTTGGTAACAGCAGTGTCCAGGACACTACAGGAGCACAGAGAGTGATCCAGGCGGTAGAACACTGCACCAGATCAGATCTACCAACCCTGCAGGAGACACCAGGAGATGCAGGACTAAAGCAACCAGGATCATCAGAGACTCATCTCACCATAGTTTCAACTTCTATAATCAGGCAAATATTACAAAAGTACATGGTCAAAAGAAACTCAGGAGGAGCTTCAGGCTTTCAGGTTTCTAAACCAGGGAATGTCATGACTTTTGACTGTTTTTGACTTTTATATATCATACATCAAACTAGAATACTGCACTTTGCAATGTAGATATAGTTCAATGTCAAAATAAACATTATTGTCATCTCTGCTATATATTGTACAAGTATACAGAGAGATGAGATGAAAGTCTGAGCTAACATTCAAGTCAGATCTAGTATGTACAGATATTGTAACAGCAGTGGAGAACATATAGTACATTAACATTTACAGCATTTAGCAGATGCTCTTATCCAGAGCAACATAATTTTTTTTCTAATTTCAGGGACAGTCTCTCTGGAGAGACTTGGGGTTAAGGGTCAGGGACCCAGTGATGGTAGTGCCAGAGGAAGGATTCGAACCCACAACCTCTTGGTCCAAAAGAAGATGTCCTAACCACTAGACCACCACCACCCGTGTAGCATATATACTTCATAAAAGCTATTTTATTACATGTACTGATATTGTTTAAAATGTAATATTAATTTCAGGATTTTTCACACTATATTTAGGACCTTTTTTTATTACTTTTTTAATTTATTAAAAAATTACCTTTATTGCATATTTTCAGCATGAACTAGGGACACATTTCGCTACATGCTGTACATGTATTAACGTGTATGTGACAAATAAAGAACCTTGACTCTTCAAACGGGTTATCTCCATGTCTCGTCTACTTCCTATAAAGGTTTTATTACGTGACTCTCACAGTTGTTCTTCCTCAGAATGGCGGTCATCCCAGCCTCTCGTTTTGATATGGAGATTATTTCAAAACTCCACATGTTTTTAGTCAGGATAATGATAGCGTGCAATCGCCAGCGCGGTGGTGAGCAGCTTTGTTTATTAGCTTGGTGATAAGGGTTATAACAAAATACACATGTCACAGCCAGAGTTCCGCGGCCTGCCAGCTCTAATGAGATAAATAAATGAATTTAGCGCCGCCACATAGCGCTCCTGAAAGCTTGTTATCAGCGCGCTTGCCGCTCGCCGCTCGCCGCCAAACGGGCAAGCCGCACAGGGCTGGGAGGACGAGGAGGCCTGATGTACATATGTCCTTGATTACCGTTCGTTCCTCTGCTTTTATTCTAATAAGTGACATTCTTTGTACTCCGTCGGACGACTAGACAGTCTGACAGTGGATGAGAATAAATATTGCATGTGGTTCACATTAAGCTGTCAGCGATGGGGCCGAGCGAGAGATGGAGAAATTCGTGCGCTGTGCTGCTACACTTTCCCCGCTCTTGTCACAATTGTCACATCTTGATGATTCCCCTCCTCTCTGCTGCTCTGCCTCACTCCCCTCCTCCTCCTCGTCCTCCTCCCCTCCTCCTCCTCCCCTCCTCCTCCTCTTCCCCCCACATCTTTTCTTTCCTGCAGTCACTTTTGCTGAGTGACAGCATGGTTGCTCAGGGTACAGAATTATTTTGGGAGATGTATGTACTCTTGAGGGGGTTATTGTTTGAATTTTTTTGATCCTCAGTTCATTTTTGTCACAAATTGCGAGCCAGCCACACTCAGGCTATGATAATGCGTCTCCGGGCATTTAGAGGACAACATTTTTGAGGGAACGCTTCGGTGTTGGTGATTTCCAAATCACAATGATGTTTGTGTGTGCGTGTGCGTGTGCGTGTGCGTGTGTGTGAGAGAGAGAGAGAGAGAGAGAGAGAGAGATACTGTGCAAGGTGTTTGTGTGTGTGAGATGTGTGGGTGAATATGTGAAAGTGAACGACAGAGAGTGGGTGTGTGTGTTTGTGTGTGTATGAAAGAAAGAGAAAAAAGTGTTATGCAAAGTGATTTATGTGTGAGAGAGTGAGGTGTGTACATGGGGATACATGAAAGTGAGAGAGAGGTGTGTGTGTGTGTATTTTTGGATCCTGCGTCTTAAAGGATAGTAAAAATGTGATGGGTTAATGGAAGTATATGACTGTAATTATGAAGTATATAACCCTAGAGTGTGTGAGTTGTATATGCACACATATGTGTGTGCTTATGTAAAAATATATCATTACAATATTTGTAATGAATTAAAATTTATGTGTTTGTGTGTGTGTTAAATGGAGTAAATTTCTAAGCTTCATCAGTCTCTTCCTTTGGCTGACCAGCTGCTTCAGTCAAAAAGATGTATGTAGCAAATTTGAGAGAGATGCTTTGTGTGAGAGCAAGAGAGCAAAAGCGGGAGAGAGAGAAATGAGAGTTGAGTGAGATATTCAGACAAACTGTCACAGGGTGAAAGAGCCATAAAGGGGAACTGAGATTGGAAAGCGACCCAGGGCAGACAGGCCATGTCTGCAACCTCTTTTTACACCCCCCCCCCTTTCCCTCTCTCTCCCTCTCTCTCTCTCTCTCTCTCTGTTTGCGTGTATGCGTGCAAGCGGGTGTGAGTGTGCTCGCAGGGTGTGGCGAGCGTCTGCTCTTGTGTCCTTGCAGCCGTTCACTGCTGCGAGGATGAAAGGAGTCCCACTGCGCCCTCCACAGAGCTGCTCACACTCCTCCATCAGCTCATCCCCTCTTCTTCTCATCTCTCCATCCCTGCACTCGCTTAGGGGGCTCACACGCTTGCCTCACACACCTGACATGCCGAGAGAGGAATCCAAATTAAAAGAGAGGAAGCTTTAAACTGAGTGAGGGAATTGGGCTGATCAAATGAGAGAGTGAGAGAGAGAAAGAGAGAGAGAGAGAGAGAGAGAGAGAGAGAGAAGAAGAGAGCGCGGGGGAAAAGAAGGGGGTGATGGAATAGTTGAGGTTTGGCTGATGAGTTGGAGGCTAGCATGCATGCAGACCAGCTGATGCCCCAAGTCGTCTTAAGGGCAGCATTTATGCATCTGGAAAAGAAGAAATCTGGGAGGAAGTTGTAGCTGCAGTGCTTTTGTTTATCTCTTTTTCTTTCTGTAGCTTAGGGTGGGAGTATAATGAAGTTAAGGAGGGGAGTTGAGGATTACATATCCGCCCTGTCAGCATTCAGCGTGAGAATGGAGGGATTTAGGAGCTCCGGTGCTGCCTCTCTTTGTCCGCTTGCCCCTCGTTGCCCTGCCGGGAGCTTTACCTGCCCGAGCTCGGGGAATTAAGCCCCTCCGCTGAATGCATCCACTCAAAGGGGCAGGACACTGACTCAGGTAGCAACACCTGTACACCCTGTACTCTTATTGTCTTTCCCCCTCCCTCTCCTTCTTCCCTTCCCTCCTTCTCTCCCGCACTCGCTCCCTCCCTCTTCCCCACCCGTCTGTACTCCCGCTCACTGTTTTGTGTCCTTTAAGCAGATCAAAGTCGAGCCAAAGCCCAGGGCCGCCTCTACCATGCAAAGGCAAAATGAGTGTACTTACATGAGGACACACACACTACAAAACACACACACACACACTAGCATTTACATTCCCATTGAGATTCTCTCACCAAGGTTTAGCCCATTATTATAGGGATGTACTATTTAGAGGAATGGCATCAGATGACCACATGCAGTTAAAAAACATATCTACCCAATCTGTATGTTTAATTACATCTGCAAATTCAATCTGTCACACTATTTCTGATAATCCGCATTATCACTATTACACTCAATTTCAACAAATTACATTTGAATATTTCTAGCATAGATTTCTCTCTGCAAAAATGCAATTAAAGAAAGGCATTGTGCATGTAATGCTATAAACAGTGTTACAGTTTGATGTGTCTAAATGTGATCATTTAAAGGGCAAATAAGCAGACTAGCAGAGCTTAGCATGTTCTGTGGTCGTGTTCGAGCCTTTCAGCCCATGAATGATTAGCAGAAATAATGTCTCTGTCAGCTTTAATCACATTAAAATGTGGTTAACATTTAATTTTTTCCCACTTGATATGCAAAAATTTCCACTAGATTTGCAGCGAGGGCCATTGAAATTCCATTATTAAAAGAATAAAAATTTCAGGCATCATTTGTTCAGAGAGAAGGACCCAGAGCAGAAAGTGCTGAATCTTCCTATTAGCAGTGATGTGAGAGATGAGCCACTCAGCTCTGGATGTTAGGACAGGGATTAAAATCCCACATCATACATCTCTCTCCCTCTCTTTCTTACTCACTCTATCTCTTATATTCTCAGAATTTCGTTCAGGTTTTAATTTCTTGTATTTTAACATAGCTAAGTAAACGTAAAATGAAAAATGTTATATATTATTTTGTATTAATTTATCGTATTTATTAACAGTTTGAAATATGTCAGTACTATCACAAATATCTTATTTTTATTCAAAGAAACACAGTTTTAAAAATACAGTAAAATGTTAAAAGAGCAACACTGTTCTAATAAATAATTTAAAAAATCAACATCATGTTTTTTCATTATTCTTTACTTTTTTCATTATTATCATTTCATTTATTACTTTTAATTGTCCTATTTTTGTGTAGGTCTATAATTTGCAGCCAACTTGTCTTATTCGCTCAAAAAAATTCAGACAGTTTCCTTAAGAGAACACCTGGAGGCTTGACACTTCTACAAGCCATTATTTTCACAACATAATTGTATCCGTGTCCAAATAGCATCCCAGCAAAATGACTTGGTGAGAAACAATTTGATGCTTTGACATTAACATCTTTTCAGTTCATTTGTCAAGTTGTTTGTTCACAGACAAATAATTGGGAAAGACTTTTTGATTCTGCAGAATCCTGATCTGTGTCGCAAAGTTGCTTCAAATTGGTCGTGAAAGCAATGTTGACGGAGCATCAAGCCTCTTAATTGACACGGGTGGTGTGTGCACTGGTGGCAGGGTGTGTGTTTCGCATCCCTCGGAAGGTGTGTGTTACTGGTCCCGTGTCACTCAGTGGCGGGACCCTGGGACCTCTGTGCTCATTTAGTGTCTCCGCGGCAACATTATGAAAATCATCCCTCAACACTGGCGGAAGAGCTTCTTTGTTATGCTGCCTGCCGACACTCGGTTCTGTCAAGCCTTCACCAATTACAGTCGCAGGTACAATGGTCTATTCACAGGATCGCAGCCCTTGACTAGTGTGGCAAGAGTGATTTGTGAATCATTACTCCAGCGCCTGAAGAGAACGCGATACCTGAGGAATGCAAATAGTCTGCCACACGGCGGACGTCTGCGTGGCTAAAAGTGACGAACTCGCCTGCTATTACATGAGATTGGATTTTTTTTCCCTCCGTCCTTCAAGAGCCGTTTCCCCGTCTCCTGCGCTTTCAGGGCCTTGCACTCTTCAAGTTCGCGGCTGAATGTAAATTTCTCCATTTCAAAAGTGGCCACCGGCTCAAAAACACAGGTCTGAACTCGCAGCTATGCTTGAAGAGGACCTGGTCAACACGTCTCGGGGAGTATGAGCAACTGTAAAACGCTCAGTGATGGCTCAGGCTTTTATCTGCAGATGCCATTACAGGGGGAGAATGGGGACTTGCATGACATAGAACTGCATTATAGTTCTGAGGTATGAAGATTACAGTCGATGGGGTCCAGATAAAACAAGATGGCCGAGAGCGAGCGTAATGGCACGCCCAAGTCTGACTCAAGTTGCAAAGCAGTTGCAGAAATTTGATGGGCCTGTTTGGGAGATGTGGGATCGCTGGAATGGGTATGAGGGATATTTTTTGGCAGAAGGAACAGGAAGCTGAGGTTGGGGATAATGACGGGTGTAGCCTGCCACTGAATGCTGTCAGGATCAGTGCGAGGAAACAGCTCGGAGATTCTATTCTTTAAATCAAGTCCAGCTGAAAGCATATGGGCTTAATCTCATAATTGGCCTTCAAGCCCCTAACGCACACACATTGTTCTGATGGGGAGGCCTGGCTTTGTCCCATACTGTCAGGTGTCCCACTGGGTAGGAAAATGGGGGAAATCCACTTAAAAGAGGTGCAAAATGAGGGATTGACAAAGAAGTTGTTGGCAGAGATTTTCAGCAGTATTTTTTCATTTTCAAGCCCAAAACGCAGCCCCAAAAAGAATATTGTTGTCAGACGCTTTATGTGTGTATATCACACATATATACTGTACGTACAGTACTGTGCAAAAGTTTTAGGCAGGTGTGAAAAAATGCTGTAAACAAAGAATGCTTTCAGAAATATAAATAATGATTGTTTATTTTTATCAATTTACAAAATGCAAATTTTGTAGGAGATTATAGGATTATAGATCTGTAGTTAGTTCCTTCAAAAACTGTATGCAAGTGTACCTAGAAGAATTGATGCTGTTTTGAAGGCAAAGGGTGGTCACACCAAATATTGATTTGATTTAGATTTCTCGTTTGTTCTTTCACTGCATTTTGTTGATTGATGAAAATAAATGATTAACACTTCCATTTTTGAAAGCATTCTTTGTTTACAGCATTTTTTCACACCTGCCTAAAACTTTTGCACAGTACTGTATGTCATCTTACATATAGATCAGCTTTTTGTTTGTGACCATCTTGTGTTCTTTAGTTGAAGTATGAGCGGCCCAAAGAAGAAATAAATATTTAAAAATATTTGCATAATGATGTGATTATATTATGAATATGTTTGTAAATACAGCGTATGTATCTATGATGAAATGAGTCACTATTTCCTTTGCAATGATACATGGAATTAAAGTTCATAATTATTTGCTATTTACAGAGAGTTCATTGGACCATATGAAGTAGCTCCAGCAAGTGATAAATGATGCTGTATGTGTTGCAACCTTGGGAAGTCATCCTCCTGAAACTGTACAGTAAACAAATGTGGCTATGATCAATGAGATGAATTCCATATTGCATTTTTTGGCCAGTGATTGTTGTGTCAAGAAATATCTTTGAAGCTGGTGGTCATCCTAAATAGAGGGATGCAGTTTCCTGGGTCATGGCACCAAGCTGAAGCCTGCAGAGGAGGAAAAGCTCCAAAGCGGAGGGGTGAAGGAACAGAGACTGAGAAAGAGGAGCAGCCGTCTCCCAGGTTAATTAGCATTCACTCTCCCCACACTTTATTATCAACTGTGTCCTCTGCGCACTCGTTTAATTGCGTGCGCTGATAGAATAATAAATGGCAGAGTAATTACCATTATAAAGCAAGGATCCCTCTCTTTACGGAACAACTCAGTCAAAGGAGATTTTATTCTAAATTAAGTTTTTAACTGTCATCTGTCATCTCAGGTATAATTATAACTTAGACATTTTGGGTTCATTGTTCTCGCAATGTGAAATTCTCGGTGGAGAGAAAAGAAATTGTGACAGCATATTTTTTGGAGCATGGAAAATGATGTTAGGAAGAGTTTTGAATGTCTCTAAATGAGACAGCAAGTATGCTAATTAATCAAAAGCTCTCGTAAGGAAATAATATATTCTAAATTCAGACAAAGGTCTTATTTTATTTATTTAATCCAGCTACACAGTGGAAGAAATATGGCCCATATGTTCAAAAGAACTGGAGTTGTGCTGATCCACACTACTGTAAAGAGACTGAACTATGTCACACTATGTCATATGACTCTTTAATAAGTAATAACATTTTTTTTATTTGGCTTGTTTGTTTTGGGATTTGTGACAGTAATTTTCTTTATAGGCTTAAACTCAGCCATAGCATTCAGAGTTTGTTTTCTTGGATCAGGTAAAGCACCCAGGTGAGTCCTGTTCCCTTCTACCTGCTCACACAGTTCCAGCACCTGGTCAGTTATCACCCACCTCCAGCCCGGTCACGTGGCCGCATCACCCCACCAGCGGAGGCCGCTGAGAATTTCAATTACACCCGGAGCTGCTGTGCGGCGAGCGAGGGTTCGCATTGATTGAGGAGGGCGACAATTGATTTTGTCCATTACGTGGTGAGAATGTTTCCATCCCGCGCCGATCAGGCTGCCCTCCTCCTGCTGCTGGAGATAAGGCCCTACCGCATTGTGGCTGCCTAATCTGTGTGACGGCGCTTGTCTGTGCCGAAATTGATGTGGCTTTTCATGCGACCGTTTGTGGGCCCGTACAGGGGGGTTCCGCCCCCTGCTCTTCTGTCTCCACTTTTGCCAGGACCGCAGAGAGTTGAGCACATCAACAAACATGAGAGGGATTTGCATCAATACAGATGTTTGGCTTAGAGCTGATCACTCGTGCAAATGTTTGCGAACAGAATAAAAGGCTTTGGAGCACATGTAATGAAGTCGGCGACTTGTTGAGCTCTCCCATTCTTTTTCACCACTGCAAGGGTATTTTGTTTAGGAAAAGTGCACTTGCTTAAGTATGAACAATCAAAACTGGGCCCGCTAGCATCTGTTTGTACTTTAAATGAATAAAATAACTTCACAAAGTACTTGCTTTTTACAAGTTACTTGCACTTGAAAAGAGTGACATCGTGGTCAGCAAGTGCCTGTTCCCGAGTGTGAGCAAAGCTCTCAAAAGACTTAGTACTTGGCTATGTATAAATAAGAAAGTGCTCTCCTAACCCTTTTAACCAAGGACAACAACAGCAGCCAAAGACGCTATTTCGTTTCGGAAAACAGAGCCGGGAACATAAATGATTGCAGCCAGCCTTGATTCCGAATGAAGGGCATTTAGTCAGGTAAGCATCAGTGAGTAACTATATTAACCCAATACATCTTGCATTGTAAAAACTACACTCTATAACACGGCTCTGCTAAGCCCTCTGGCATGCTTTATTAGGCAGGCTCGAGGTAAGTATTATCTATCAGGCCGCTCTGCGTAGCTGTCGCTCTCGGCACACTTCTCCCCCACTGGCGGCCCGTACGAGGCGAATCACAGACTCATCTGTTCCTCTCTGCACAGACAAACCTTGATGCTGATTAATGGTAGTTAAACTTACAGGCACTCTGTCAGTGAGATTACACAGGGAGGGTAATGTATTGGAGTCATTAAATACACATCATTCTCCTGGCATGAAATATGTTGACCCCAACCTTATTATATACATAATTAAAAGTGCTCAACAGTTCCCCGGCCGCGCTTCACGGTGCAGTGAGAGGATGCGACGCACCGCACCGTCAGGCCTGGGTCATATTGATGCGGAGCAGGAACGTCATTTGTTTGGCTCATTTGTCACTCTCCTTCCCCCTCATCTGTGCATATAAATGGTCTTTTATTAGAGAGCGCTGTCGTGCATTTTAGCAGAAAATCAGGAAAGCTGAACTTTCACCTTTTCGCATGTTTGTCTATATTTTGAGGAATGTGTAACTGCAAAAAAATTGTGATCTATTGTGGGAAAAGTATGTAAATACAGTACTTAACATATCCACAAAATTCTACAAAATGCATTTATGAAATGCATTGTGATTAATTTTGCTTGCAACTTAATGCAGAAAACCATAAACCAAACTGTATGTGGGCACACATGAAAATGAGTGCAGATGACCTCAGTGTGCCATCAGCGCAGCGAAAAAACCTAGAGGCCTGTTCTGTTATGTCTCACAGTGAGCTGGGATTGCCTGCGCTCAGATCAATAACAGGTGTGGATGTGGATCAACAGTGCGGCTGTAGGGCATTGATAGCAGCTCTGGGGCTTTATCAGACAGGACAGTGTTTAAGGGGGCAGAGTTGAGCAGAGTGGCATCCGCAAAAATTATCCGCTCAAGTCGTGCTCCACCTCCCAGCACCCTTCACCTATTCAGACGCCCTAAACCCTCTTAAACACCTTAAAGCTCTCTACGCCCAGTGATGCGAGATCAGTGAATCCCACTATCACACGGCAGGACAGTGCCTCACCCTGAGCCATCTACTTCTTAACAATATATTCATCTCTTCCCCTCTCTCCTACTCGTTCTCTTTCCACTGTCCATCTCTCACGGTTATTCTTACTCCCCACTTCTAATTCTCTTTCTTTTCCCCTCAGTCTTTTCTTTATAGCCGGGAGAGAAGCCTGGACTCTGCAGGCATTCTGGAGTGATCCGTGTGGACTTTGAGAAAGGCTTCATTATACCCAGAGTAATGAAATTCAGGCGTCGGTATGAGGCAGGCCGAGGGAACGCTGTCAGGGTGCAGATGAGGGAAGTCTCCAGTGATCAGAGACGACTGCCAGGCCCGCGGCACGCAACGGCTCACCTTTACCTTTCCACAGGGGGAAAAATTACCACACAGCCCTGACAAGCCCACTGATCGCCAGTCTAAACACTGTCGTTCTCCACCTGTCACATATACACAGCACCACCCGAACTAACTGCTGCCTCAAGGTCTCTTTCTCTCTCTTTTGCTCTCTCCAAGGAGACTCAGTCACTTCCTGCAGGCTTCTCTATCAGGAGAATACCATATCTGTTGCCAGCGTCGTCTCAGATGTGGTAGCACAGTGACACTGATATTCTTAGATGAGTTAAATAAAGGGTGAAATTCTTTATATAAGGGTGGTTATACAGATGAACAGAGAACAGATAGAGGCTTGCATATCTTCTTCCATGGCTGAAAACACGTCATGGCCTCATAACTGAGCTGGCCTGTTTAGATACAGAGTACAGAGTATACAGAGTATATTTTCACCCCCTGCGTCTCAGGCAGCCTAGAGGCAAATCACCAGAACATGAGAAGAACATAAACACAAAAGGAACACAGCATGATTCATACTTTTAAAAATACAATAAAATCACTTCAAAAGGTAAGGTGCCTGTTTTGTAGTCTGTAAAAACGAGTGTTCACTGTACTTCGAAGATTCAAATATAAGGCTCGCAAACATGTGCGGTTTTGATACATAACCCTGCGGCAAAAATCTAACCACAGCTCTTTAGCAGTTTTCTCAGACTTTCTTATTAGTCCGAGCAGATGTGCCTTCATCCTGGGGGTGATGCAAGAGACATTTGCTACACGTCTCATCTGGTAGAAGTACGACCATTGTGACACGGCTTGTTTTTTTCCCAGGAATTGCCATTAGCCATGAGCAGCATTCCTTTGCACTCCATGTCACAGAACTGTTGGTCGCCTTTTCCTGGCAAAGTGACAACAGGCCGACTCATGTTTCTGCCATGTTAATATCAGTGCTTTGAAATGAATGTAAAGGAAGCCCTTCAAATACAGACGAAGCAAATGAGGCTGATCTCTACTACAGTTTTAGATGTGTAAGTACACATCTGCCACATGTGTCGGTGAGTACTGAATCTCAGCAGAGTATGGATTTGTTCAACCCAGAGGTAGAGTGGAGGCTTTAGACTAATACATTAGTCTAACAAGTTAACTTTGACTAAAGTCAGGGGCTTCTTAGAATGCAATTATCTGTGGACCTTATCCTCACCATAAGGACACCTAATGCCAGTGCATTTGCATGCTATCAGCAGTACTACATGATAATGAGTGTTTGGGCCATTCAGGTCAGAGCCTGAGGGAACACTTGCCCTGCAGGTATTTGCTCTACAACACCTGTTCATGCTAATTTGCTCTTGTTCTCAGCAAAGCAATGTAATGAGGTAGTTTAATTGGGTTTTGTATGGTGCTTAGTGGGAGCAAAAATGTAAATACAGCCCTCCAATTGAAAAAAGTCAAAAAATTAATTGCTAATTAATGTATGAAAAGCAAGTTGAAAGCACATATTGCCACTGTTTCTGGTGGTTTTAGTGTAAAGAACAAACAATCTAATAAAAACCAGGTATTTTATCAAGTGAATCACCTGGTGGATTTAGCTTCATATAGGCAAACAAACTTAAACATCATCCTAACTTTTGTATTTCACAATTTTAATTCTGAGATCTCTATCTATCTATCTATCTATCTATCCGTCCGTCCGTCCGTCCGTCTGTATGGGTGGATCTCTGTTTAAGATTGCTGTACAGTTAAAAAAAAAGATAGCAGAACAGTCTTGACTGTGATCAATGTATCAATCCTTCTTTCTATGAAATGCTTGTATTGTGATTCTCTAATGAATATGTGTATGTGTGTGTCTGTGTGTGTCTGTGTGTGTTCGGGGTGGAGTAAGGGGGGCTTGATGGGGGTTTGCAGGGGGATTTAGATTCTATCATGATAGGTGGATTAAACAATTAGGGATCAAATGATAGCCCAAAGCAGTTTGAGCATTAGAAACGGGTGTTAAACGAGTTAAGCAGTAATCCCAAACAGTGTGTGTGTGTGGGTGGGTGGGTGTAGTTGTGTGTGTGTGTGTGTGTATGTGTCTGTGTGTGTGTAATTGAGCCAACCCTTTAACCCTGATTAGGTGTAGCTCAAGGGACCTGACACATTTGTCCTTTACAAGAACCTACATAACCTGGTATCCTCCTTTAGTTTTATTCCATCACTTTTATGCAGCACAAACTGTAGAACTTTTACATCTTTTACATTATTACCATTATTAGAGGAAATCTTGCATGTTGAGATGTGTGGAAATAATGAAATTAAGTAGAATTACATATGTAATCTCACAAAATGTATCTCTGAGTTTTTTTTAAAAAAAACAGCCATGTGAACAATAAAGTTTAACAAGTGGTGTGTGACACTTAAAGCAGCAAAATATAAGTGCTTCTACCGGTAAACAGCTTTTAGTTTCTCTCTCTCTCCCCCTCCTCTCTCTGTGTTTTTGTGTCTATCTGACTTCTCCCAAGGCAGAAACCATTGCTTTTTAATTTCAGCATTGGGAATTGGGTGTTTGAATAGGCTAGTGTACGGGTATATCACATTATTAGTAATCATATCTGCTTAAGCCAAGCTTGCTGCTCCAGATGGCTGCTTTCAAGTGCAAATGAAGCAGCGAGACGAGGCTGTCTTTAATACATACTCACGATTCACAAATAGCCATTGATTTTTTTTCTGTCTCTCTCTCCATCCAGCCAGTCTGCTGGTATTGAGCTTGGATTAAATGGTCTCCTGAGTCTTTAAAAGGAACATTGATTCTTCTAATTAATTGTGCGCTGTTCAGAACCAGAATGCATAAACCCATCCGTATTTGCACTTCAAGTCAATTATTTTGAGTTTGGCCGGAAGGGGAACAAACGGACCTAATGTAGACAGAGATGATGGCAGTTATTTTGTTTCCTTGGAAAGTGTGAATACTCTCAAATGAAAGAGAGTTATTTCCATTTTAGTTGTATATTTGAATAGGAATTGACAGAAGAAGAGGTATAGCCACCCAGAGGGATTCTAGATGGCCTATGAATAAAACATGGACATTTTCCTTCCGTGTGTGTGCGTGCAAGTGCGTGTGCTTGAGAGAGATAGGTTTTCAGACCTGGTTTAATGTGTTGACCAATCCTCACTTTTTTGCACCTGTTATTATTTAAAATGAAATCTTTGTCCTTTTCTTCATACACAAACAGCACAAAAAAACGCAGCAGTGTTTTATGCATCCACCCCATCGCAGAGGAAGACGAGGGGACTGGAGAGCTTTATCTCGTCCTATAGAACAAAGTGAGCAGCCAGGGAATTAGTTTAGCGCGAATGAGCCGGGAGATTCTGATAGCTACCTGCCAGGAGGCGTCTGTCCCCTCTCCACCTGCCTGCCGCTGCATTATCTGCGTCTGGCTTTCTCTGAGAGCACTGTACTCCTCCTTGCTAAACCGAAAGGTCCTCTCTGCACTGACAGCTTTGCTATTTAAGACCAGGATGGCTCTCTACTCCAGATCGTAAGAGCGCTTGAAGAAGCGTATTACTCTCCTGATACTTCATTAATCTCCATCAAACGCTGCGACTCTGCCACGGCTGACAGCAGGGACAAAGCAGGCCGCTGCTCTCCTCCCCGCTCAGATAATGCGTGTTTTACAGTAGCCCAGATGTCCGCACTCAATAAAACATTGGAGGGAAGCAGGCACGGTGTGTTTGGGGATGTCTGTATTGACTGGCTGCTGTGTGGGGACAGTGATATGGGGACCTGCTGTTCTCTGATTACAGAATTAAAAGACCGGGCTGACAGAGGGACAGGGAGAATCACATCTGCGGAGGGATCCTGGTTTCACTGAGCCACAGTGTTCTGATTATCTCCTGTAGAAAGAGCTGCTTTTGTGAAATGAGACAGGGATTAACCTTTATTTGTTTTTTGTTTTTTTTGCCTGGTGGAATGAAAAGAATTCTGACATGCATGAGTGCATTATTATTTTCCCAAAATGAAATGTTGACCATACTAGGTTCTGTTCTTTTTGAATCCTCCAGCAAAACTCTTCAGTAATGTCTAAGCTTTTGTAAAACTTGTAAAAAGGCCCCATTGCAATTTAAAAGTAGTTTGCAGTTCATGTGATTTGCATATTTACACTGATTATGTGTCTGTGTTCTATGTAATCTGAAAGATGAAAATGAGGTTGTACATTATAAACTGCCTGTGGTGTAAGTGCGCGTGCGTGTGCTCATGCCTGCCTGTGTATAATGGCACGGCTATGGCTGTAAGGTGAGATTGCGTTCCCCACAGGAGTTCGAATAAAGAGGCCATCGCTCCCCTTTTCACAACACTTCTCTTCAAGACACAACAAATCACTCCTCTCACTCGGGAGAGAAATTGAATAAAAATTGTCATCTTTACGAGACAAAAGTCTGGTGTTGATTCTGTCTAGTGTAGTGTTCACTGCTGAAATTGCACTCTAAGATATTGGAAATGAAACAACTTTTTCCATTCCTGCTGCCAGGCTTTAGAATGTGATAGGTTGGAAAATATGGATGATAAAATGAAAGAGCTGATAGAATATTAGAAATTGTAGTGCTTTGCATGTTTTGATTGTGGGTCGTGTTGAGAGATATCTATATTTACTCCACAGGAAGTCTCGACATCAATGCATAGTGAATGTACCTCCCAGATACACACAGCCACACACACTATTCAACGACTGACAGTCCTGCAAATTTGTATCTGTATCACAGAAGAAAATGTGAATAGTTCTGAGCATAAAAAGACATTTCTGGATGGAATGAACTCTACACTTACTATAGAGTTTGGCAGTGTAGTAATGTACTGTATATAAGAAAGTACATCACTACATTACATTACATAAGACAGTATACATACATGATATAAGACAGCAAACCCACTTTTAAAAAAAGCAAGGGCGTTAAAAAAGTATTTGTATAAGTCTTATGTGCATGCCCGACATATAAGTAGAATGTGTTACATTGCTGCTTCATAGTGGATTGTCCATTGGCTAAAAGTAACATTGTGGTCCCTCAGAGGATAAGTGGCGCTTTGAGTTTCTCTTTCTCTCCTTTTCAAGTACAAGCCTCAGTGGTGTGGGCCAAGACTGAAACCCATTATTGAGGCCTGCTCGTCAGACATAAATGAGCTGGGACTGACAAGTTGTTTTCTGTGGTTTGGCTTCAGTGCTCTGTTTGTTGTGCAGTCACTAACATTTTTTGGAGCAGTAATAAAGTTAACAGTATTTAGAGCTTTGCAGATGTGCCTAATATGACAAAACATCATAAAATTCTCATATTTCATCATGTCAGGAACACTAAGATGACTGGAAGTACATACCAATGAGATGACACTGCAGTGACCAGAGAAGAGGCAATTCAACGCCAAATTGCTTATAAAAAATAATACATAACCAGAACTTCCAACCCTCAAATCTGAGGCATTTTCATCAGATTTCAGTATCGTGGTAACAGATTTCTGAAATGAAGGATTAGAGGCTATCAAAGGCTGATTAGTGGCTGGTTTGGGCTCTCTGTGTCTCTGCTACAAATGCACTGTCAGTGTCATCAATCAAGTGGTGCCACTCCGCCCAGAGGCAAAACCACAATGGCACCAAACCAAGACAGACATAAGAAATAAAGAGCTAAGCCCATGAAAAACCAAGTCATGACATTATAAATCACACCAGCGTCGGGTTTAACCCTGAAATACTGGGATAAACCGTGAACATTGTTGCACATTATTTCCCACATCATGGGAAATAAACTAGGACATGACAACAAGCACTGGAACACATACCTTAAAAGCAATTGGAAAATATAACAAATATTTACAATGAGATATGACATAACCTCAGTTCATACTGTATTTAAGTCATTCCACTTCAGAATGTTATGTGTGATATGAACAAAATTACAGTATCACATTAAATGAATGAATAATCAGCTATATGAATTAGTTTGGTAAATACAATTAAAGCAAAAGATTGATATAGTGCTATAGTTGATAGTGTGTGCTGTGTTGATGCCCACCTCGGTTTGTCCCTGCCGCAAGCTTGTCGTTCGGGGATAGGCTCCAGTGCCAGTGACCCCAATTGGGATTAAGCGGTTTGGATAATAAATGAATGAATGAATGGTTGCTGGCTATTTTGACATACTGCATAAAAATGATTGTATTTGTTGCATTGTAGACATTATACACCATAGCTTTGCACTCAGTATATGTATAACTAGAGGAGTCACTCAACAAAGAATCTTTTTTGAAGTTCTTATATCTGTACTTCAGTAGTGTTTTTACTGTGTTTTTGTCACCAGCATGTCAATGAGAGTCATTTCCTATTCTGGCCACATTTTTCCCTGTGGTAGCCGACCGTTTGGAAACCGCCCAGTGAGGCTCTATTTCCTCAGGTCTACAGCATCTCCAGCCGGAGCGTGCTCTCGCTATGCGGTCCCCGAGTCACACATAAGCCCTGACTAGTGCCTCTGTCAATATGTTAATGTGACACTTCAACAGACGACACATGTTTACACGGTCAGCAGGCTGCACTATTTTCACTGAGGTTTCACATAGGGGCATGCTGTACCCCTATCACTTCTCAAAATACCTGACAATGACAACCCAAAAATGTAAATTACTGAAATAAATTATAGCGTTTATATTCTGTCGCTTTGAAACTGTTGTTTCAGAGTGTGCAGCAATCCATCTGAGAAACTTATTTTACACATATCTGTATATACAAGGCAGTGCACAAAATCTTGCCGCATTTTATGACACTCACATTACTTCACCCTAACTCCCCCAAAAAAGCTCACCAGATAAAACTATTGTTTCACTTGTCATTTGCTCAATGTTTGCAGGCTGACTCATGTCATTCCCAGCTGGAGTTATTGGGCTTGAATCGGTCAATAACATCAATACAATGCCATGTTCAATGCTTCTTCTCAGATTGCCTGATGATTGCCAGTGACTTTGGTCTGCAAACCAGTTCATTGACTTTAGAATAAATTCGTGCCTCTACCTACAGATATAAGACTGGGCATCACAGCTGTATTTTGCTTTTCCATTTGAACATGGGGTCTTTGTGTGGAAGATTGCGGCCAAGTTTGCTCCTGAGCAAAGCTAAGGTGAGTGAGAGAGACACAGCTGTTAAGCATTCTAAAGGCTCTGTCTGCCAGCCTGTGTTTACCTGACACTTGGACTGACAGCAGAGTGATTGGAAATATCCACCATTCACTGGCGCGAGCCCCTGAGTGCAGGGAAAGTGCTTTTGTAGTCTGGCTGTAATGGCTCAAGTTTGAATTGAAGGTTGAAGGAAAATGCTGCACTCTGGCCACTCTCAGGGAGGAGCTGAAACAGTGGAAATGATGCAGGAACAGTCAGAGTCTTAGAGCAGGAGTGCACCGACCGTTTCTGAGCTGTTATCTCAATGCACTCTTACTAATCTTTCAGCATTTATAGAAGCAACACTACCCCTCTGTATATACTGTGTGTATATATATGTATGTACATGTATATATACATGTACATACATATACACACACACACAGTATATACACATACATAAGAGCACCCAACACTCATGTTTACTAAATACTAAATGTTTATGTGTAGATGTACAGACGTAGACAGATTGACAAATGAGAGTACTTTTATATTTATTATATTCTGAAGCATTTTCAATATATGTGTGTGTGTGTGTGTGTATATATATATATATATATATATATATATAACACACACACGCTTACTTGGATTTAGGCAGATGATTCTCGTGCCATTGTGCTTAAAACGAAAGCAAATATCTTGGTATAATCAGTAAGTTCAAAAACTTTATGAGAAAGTGCAGATAACAAATGGGCTGTAAAAGTTACTAGTGGTTAATAACAAACTCCCCAGTCTTTTTTAATTATTTAAAATCGAAAATGTAAACATTGTCTAGTACCCGAAATCTTTCAACTGCGTCGTTACTTAACTATGGTGCAATGTACACCAGTGTTCTGCTGTTTAAAAATTCAACATTTGAGCGTGTATATAAAAGTTATAACACTTTAAATGTTGGCCATTTGAGCGGGAAAATGTCAAAGGATCTGGTTTTGGAGACTGAACCATCTGTCCCCGTTTAGCGGCGTCACCGTGCCAAAAAAGTTTGTTAGCTAACATTAGCGTGTCGCTATTTAGTAATTTAACAAACAAACCCGAGGACTAATAAAGGCTTAAACGGTATGGTTTTGCAGTCAGAGTGCAAATAATGCCACAGTCCACCCAGTTAATGAGGTGCTTGTGCAGAAGCAAAAATCTCAGGGCGTAACTTCACGCCATCATCGGGTAAAGTCTAGACTCCAGAGCGCTCGCTACCAAGGTTGATGCCTTCAACAAGGAAGAGGAAGCGCTCTGTTCGAGCAGATTGATCTGCGCTCTGCCCAATCCGAACTCAGGGGATCAAACATGGTGGCCAATAGCTCGGAGGAAGAAGGGTGGGACATCCTGCGCGTGACGCACATTTTTACAGTCAACAGTGGAAGCCCCACCTTTTGTGTTTCCCGCACCGTCAATCAAAATAGAAAAAATAGACTCGAATCACCGATCGCAGCCCGCCTCCGAGTAATATAATCATGTTTGGCGTGTAATTAAACCGAGATTTTTTTTCTATTAAAGTAATTCACGTAATGACTGGTATGTAACAACTCCAAACGTTTTCCATTAGACGCTTTTTCGCAGCCCTGTCTCAGCTAAGCTAATGTTAGCTAAGAGTGCAGCCTGGCTTTGCTAATCTTTCTTGGCAGCTCTGCTAACTGTTAACGTTAGCTAGCTTAGCCAGCGGAGGGGGAAATAGCCGATTTGTAGTGCAGGGCGCAGCTTCATCGGCGTTAAAATTCGTCGCCTGGACTGAGTTCATGCACACGGCAGAGTTGGTGCTACGCCGACTTGGGTTGTTTTGCTTCGTCTCCATGTCCTGTGCCTTTCTTCAGCGCCCGAACAGCCAGTGAAACAAGAGGAAATGGCTGCCTTAGACGTGGACAGCAGTCAAAGCGAGTTTCAGCAGCAAGATGGTAGCAGGGGAGATCAGGTACTGTGCTCCGTTTTCGGCTCCTCGGGCAGAGTTTGGCGCCCTAGCTAAATGCATGGTGCTTTGTGAAGTTCACACGTTTTTAAATTTGTTGTAAAAAAAGTCGTGCTTCCTGTGTGTGTGTGTGGCTCCACACTAACGGCCACCCACTTTCTCCTTTGTGAACCCGCCCATTGTGGGTAGGACACGCAGCCGTCACCGCTGGCGCTGCTGGCAGCCACCTGCAGCGAGCTCGGGTCGCCGTCCTCCGAGGGGGAGAGCGGTGCTGCCGCTGCTGTGGTAAGTCGCCGCCTCCGCTGTTAGAGACCATACTGATGATCCAAACTCACACCCCATCCACCTTTTTGTGGGCACTGTTTATTTTTTTAAAAAGGGAACGAACCCATCATACCGGGGTCAGCGACGTGGTCCTTCCTTGCTTATTTTTTAGTTACGGTTTTTACAAAAATGTATTGATTATTTTCCTTAAATATTAACCTGTCCATAAATATATTATATACTTTCCGTAAATATTAAACTTTTCCTTTGATGTTAATTAACGATTAGGTCTACTGAAGTGTCATTGTATTTTAATTTCAATTTAATAATTATGAGAACTCCATGGTTGCTTTAATAAGACCGTGTGAACCAAAAACCACCATGTTTTTTTTCTTTATAATTTACTTCTCGAATTATGTAGTTATAAAGGTCATTCATGTGTATGAAAATAAATGCAATTTTAGCTTACAGTGTAAGTCTCTATCAGATAAATTAGTCTGATAGTCACTTTATCAACATAATAATGTATATATAATAATATAATTTTTATATTTTTCAACAAAATTTGCATTCACTCAAGCAAACTGTCTACTATGCAAAAATATATATTACTAGCAGAATCTTTTTGCCGGACTTTAATAATGGTCTGATTCTTTTCATTTTGACATTTCATTATCAATTACATCATTCATTTTTTATGTTCTGTAGACATCAGACCCCTCATCAGTGCAGTTAACCAGCACATCGGAACGATGGGATGGAGTAAAGGACGACTCTGGCATTGTTCAGCTGCCCAGCACAGGCATAGTCACCTCCAATGGGCAGTATGTTCTTCCCCTTCAGAGCCTTCAGAGCCAATCCATCTTGCTCACATCAGGGACGGACTCCTCCGCCAACGCAGTGCCTAACATACAGTACCAGGTTATTCCTCAGATCCAGGCAACCGATGGGCAGCTGGGCTTTTCCACCTCAACAGTGGAGGGCGCTTCACTGTCCCAGGATGCATCAGGGCAGATCCAGATTCTCCCTGATGGCTCTCAGACCATTAGTGTGACTGGCACTGCAACGGGGAGCATCCTGAGTAACAGTCCGAACATCATGGCCCAGGCTGGCCAGATGCAGCACATCCAGGGAGTCACTTTGGGAAGTTCTGCCTTCAACAGTCAGGGGCAGGTGGTTGCTAACGTGCCTGTGGGTTTGCCTGGTAATATTACCTTTGTGCCCATTAACAGTGTAGATTTGGACTCGCTAGGGCTGTCTGGTGCCCACACGATAGCCACGGGGTTGACGGCAGATGGACAGCTAATCATGACCAATCAGATGGTGGAGAACTCAGAGAGTTCAGAGAAAGCTGGAGAACAGCTGTCGCAGCAGACGCTCGTGGTCAACAACACTAATGCAGCAGCAGCAGACATGTTTGTGCCTACCACATCCTCCTCCTCATTGTCATCCTCCCAGCTGCCCACCAGCACAATAGACGGCACGGGCGTGCTGACCCAGGCCACGACGGGGCCTGAGCAGACGGAGGGCTACCTCACTCAGGGCCAAGTGCAGGTGTCTGCAGGGCAGCAGGTGATCCAGCTGCAGCAGGTGCCCCTCCAGACCAGTGATGGGCAGGTGGTCCAGCAGCAGGTGTCTGCTCAGGGCCAACAGTCTCTCCAAAACTTACAGCTCATCAACCCAGGGACCTTTCTCATTCAGGCACAGACCGTGACACCATCAGGGCAGATACAGTGGCAAACTTTCCAGGTGGGGCATGTGGCACTTTTGGCCAGAATTGTTTTATGCATGATGTCTTTTTACTGAGTTGTGCAACAACACATTGTTTGCTTTTGACTGTCATGTTTTACAATTATGTGTTTCCAA
Organism: Distichodus sexfasciatus; assembly: GCA_032718565.1. Classification (NCBI taxonomy): domain Eukaryota; kingdom Metazoa; phylum Chordata; class Actinopteri; order Characiformes; family Distichodontidae; genus Distichodus; species Distichodus sexfasciatus. The sequence goes on from JAVGVS010000001.1 coordinate 5,180,591, forward strand.
ACACTAAAAGTATTTGTGCTGTATGATGAAATGTTCTAGACTTTAACTTGACTGTTAAACACAGCCTGTTGCAAACCTATGTCATCATACTCCTTCAGGTTCAGGGTATTCAGAATTTGCAAAACTTGCAACTCCAGACAGCACCAACCCAACAGATCACATTAGCCCCAGTGCAGACCCTCTCACTTGGGCAGGGGGGCACACTGACCTCTACTCCTGTTAGCATCAGCTCTGGTCAGATCCCCAACCTGCAGACGGTAACGGTAAACTCAGTGGGACAGGCAGGAATCCAGCTCCAGCATGGCGAGGACACCGACAGCCCTGGAGGTAATACTAGTAGTGCATGTTAAATACATGGGATGTAGTAATGTGCCAAACAGTTGTGTATATAAAGTGTAGAGGAACATTCCCCATTTGTTCACCTGAAATTAGCCTTCATCTGGTAATTGTTGTGTGTTATCATTATAATGACTAATTATATATTTTATATATGCGGTGCTGTGCAGAAGTCATTGACACCACTCATTTAGTGAATTTAGTGAAAAGCATTCATTCTTTTCCAATCAGATATTCAGATAAAGGAGGAGCCAGATTCAGAGGAGTGGTCTCTTGGTGGTGACTCCACCCTCAATACCAATGACCTGTCTCATCTCCGTGTGCGCTTGGTGGAGGAGGAGATGGAAGGCCTGGGCCAAGAGGGCAAACGACTACGCAGGGTTGCATGCACCTGCCCCAACTGCAAAGAAGGCGGTGGGAGGTAACACTTGTACAAACAAGCTTAAACCACGTAAAATGTCTAAGGATGTTAAAAACGTTTTAAGACATGCTTAGGCGTTTTTATACGTAGTATGGAATATTCACTCTCTCAGGGTTACATTTTCTTGTGCTTAACATCCTTATTAGAGGTTGTCCAACATCAGATAGTTATTCTAACGTCAAATACCAATTCACTCAATGCTGTTACCTTTGCAGTCCATTAGAGGACATTTAGTTACTTTAAGTGCTCATTACAGTCATCGCTAGTACCTTGGAAAAACTTTGGCATGTTCTTCTTCCACAGCTACACCATCACTCAATACTCTCTTTTTTAAAGGAACTCAGTAGCTTCCAGCAGACACGTCAGGCTGGCATATTCCAGGGTACCACAGTGAAAAGCACCATGCTTGTGGTTTTGCACATTGTAATGTTCCCTCCTCATAAACATGCAATTACCCCGTTCTAACCCTGTTAAACCATTAAAACCTCAGTCAGGGATTTGTTCATTTTTTCTTATATTTAGTTGAGAGCATGTGTGTATTGATTCCAGATAACCCAGCATTCCTAGCCATTAGAACAAAAATGAGCCTGTCTTTGAACTGTAAGTGCTGGTTCCAGAACTTTTTTGATGCTTTAAAAAATGCAGAAGATGAAACATTTGCTCTGACGTGTTTGCTATGATTGTTGTCTATAGTAAATGCAACAAACTGGTTTGTGTATTTAAGTGTTGTGAACAAAGTTATTATTAGATTGTTGTTCATCATATCTGTCTATGTTCTTTGTTATGAACAGTAATATGTCTGTATGGAATAATACACAAGCGGAGGGCAACTTCAGTTGTAACACTGTGTGCTTTTGTTTGTTGTAGGGGATCTAACATGGGCAAGAAGAAACAGCACGTGTGCCACATAGCCGGTTGTGGAAAGGTTTATGGGAAAACATCTCATTTGCGTGCCCACCTGCGCTGGCATTCGGGAGAAAGACCCTTTGTCTGCAACTGGATGTTCTGCGGAAAAAGATTCACACGTAGTGATGAGCTCCAGAGACATCGGAGAACGCACACAGGTAAAAATAAACTTGGGCTGAAACGATTATTCGAATACAGTCGGCCCTCGTTTATCGCGGTTAATCAGTCTAGACTCTTCCGCGATAAGTGAATTTCCGCAAAGTAGGATTTTATTTATAAATCGAATATTTTCGTAGTTAGAGCTTAGAAAACTTGTTCACGACCTTCTAAATACGGGTTTTAACATTATTAGAGCCTTCTAGACATGAAATAACACCCTTTAGTCACCATTACACTCGTATTACCCAATATATTAGACAAACTAAGAGAAAATAAGACATATTAGATGTTACAAATATCATATTATTATTACTGTACATTTAATTACACACACACAGTTCTTACACACAACCACTAACCTATGAAAATAGTGCAACTTGTTCGATGCTTCCGATGCATAGCGATGTAGAAGCGTGTATGAGAGAAACGAACTTGCGAGCGGCTGCACCTGGCATTGAAGGATTTACGGGGGTGCTCGAATACATAGGCCTACAGTCCATATGTACAGTAATTTTAATTTTAATTGTAATACGTGCAAGCGTGCACTGTATCATTTTCACTGTCTCGATCAACTTTTTAATGAATATATTTGAAAAAAACGCAATAGAGTGAAGCCGTGAAAGTCGAAGTGCGAAGTGGCGAGGGACGACTATAACTTGAATAATTTGATTAACTCTTTTCAGTTGTTAGAGCATGTTCTGCTTGTGTTTCACATGGACACTTATTAGTGACGCACAACATTTACAGTGGCGTGATCAAGGCGAGACGTGATTCCTCTGTATGTAAAAGTATTTGTGAGATATTCCGTGCACAAAACCAGAAGTAACATCTGTGACATTTTTCGCACTAAAACGCTACAGTTCAGTTAAATCCTCTCTTTTATTAAAGACAGAACTCATATTTTAGCTGATAACTAGCCACAACAAACAGCATTCTACTCAAAATTTATTCCAGAATGCACATGGTTTTTTAAAAAAAGGAACATTCAGGAATAGAAGCCAATTGGTTGTACATTTTCAAACTTGTCTTATTCTGTTTTTAAAAAAAGAATTGATCAGATTGCTAGATTAATCAATGAAAAAAATCGATAGCCGCAGCTCTAAAATGAACACACAAACACTTCTGGATTTTTGGTTTGATATGCCATGTACACTTTTGACTGAAGTGGTTGTAAAGAAAATGTCATTTTTGTGTTAAAGATTTTTGTTTCTATCAGATAATAGTAATATTTCTAATAGAGATGTGGGTCCTGCAGCATAAAATAATTGTGTAATTATTTTTTTGCTCCTTTAACTTGAGTAATACAGTGCTGTGTAAAAGTATTGAGTCCCCCCTCAGTTTTTCATATTTCACTTCCAAAGAGCCAGACTTTCCTGTGTTTTTGAAAGTAGTCTTAAGGAATCGTATTTGCATGTATGTTTGTAGATAAGTTGCAATAAGTCACTGTACCTGTTGTCTCATTTTCCACGCAAAACAGAAGGAAATGAGGGGTGGCCAAATACTTCTGCACAATACTGTATGTGTGCAACAAGATGATTTGCCATAAGCTATGGCAGTTCTGTAGACCATTTTCATCCAACAGCTCTTTGAGATCTCTGAAATAGTCTCACTGGATTTGTTAGGCATTACCTTTGTGCAAATGTCATCTGAAGTGGCTAGACTAAGGTAATGCTGACAGCTTTGTGATAGTGTGAAGGCAAATTTTCTCTTAGCTGTAATAGTAATAGATCATTCTGTGTTCAATCTTAAGCTGCCTTAACAGTGAGAAGTGGGTTGACACTGACCTCACTGCCCTATGTCGATTCCCAGTTTTTTTCAGGGTTTTTATTTCTTAGAGGAGCTTTAGGAGAGTGTGATTGCATATGTAAAGTGTGCTCATCATAATGAAAATGTGACATTCAGTGGGGCAGTTGGTAGCATAACAGTTAGGGAGTTGACCCTGTGATCAGTAGGTCACTGGTTCAAGTCCTGGACCGGTAAAAGTAACACTGAGGTACTCTTGAGGTACTGTCTCCAAGTGCTGCACCCCACGCACGGCCAAAAAAGCTTCCCAGTGCTCTTTCACGGATGGGTGAAATGCAGAGGTCATGTTCTGTTGTGGTGACTTGGTGCTATGCTGTGCTTAAAATGACAAATAATCACTCGCTTATAAAGTGGTATGTAAAGTCTTAAATGTCTAAAACTACCTGTTTTATATTTGCTGTAAAACCTAATCCTCTTTTCTGTATGGTAGGGGAGAAGAAGTTTGTGTGTCCAGAGTGTTCGAAGCGGTTCATGCGCAGTGACCACCTGGCCAAGCACATAAAGACACATCAAAATAAAAAGGGTGGAGGAGGTGCTGTTGTGGCCAGCGTGGACACCACCCCTTCGTCTGACAGCATCATCACGGCAGGCGGTACCACACTCATCCTCACCAACATCCAGCCAGGGGCCGTGCAGGGCCTGGCGACCGTTAACGCTACTGTTAACACGTCCAACTCGCAGGACCTGATCGCTGCAACAGAGATCCCCCTGCAGCTAGTCACAGTCTCAGCCAGTGAAGCCAACGAGTGACCGACGTAAACACAGGGGGCTGAGCAACTAGAGGGGAGGATGCTGTAGATTCTGGTGGAAGGAACCACTTTATAGGGATGCAGCCGGACGTTCAATTGGGCTGCCTAGACTCTGCAGCTTCCTTTTGGGACATCCTAGCCGACTGTGTCTCAAGCGGCACGCTGGCGCACTAAGCACCGTGCCGTTTAACACACTATTTACTGCGCTAGTGTGCGGTTTGGGATGAAGCCATCCTCTCCTGTTTCTCCCTCCTGGACCTCACTTTGACCGTAAACTCCTCCCTCATGCATTTATCCTGCTTTTTATACCCAAACAGATTATTCTCATTTACGCAAATATATATGTTTGCGTAAATGCATATAAATATATATATTTTACAAATATAGAATATTGATTTATGTTTGTCTGCAGTCTTTTTATGGCAAGAGTGGAGCAGAAGAGAATTGTTTAACATGATTCCCATATATAACACTGAAATGCCTTATTTTGTATCATACCCTGTTGTGTACAAAGGTTGCTGATGAGTTGTAAAGCAACTATTTCAATGTGTAATGTGTCGAATGGGAGTAGTCTTTACAAAGGAATCAACACATCCGAAAAATGGGAGTAATGTTAATCTAACGTTGTGGCTAGGTTTAGACAGTGCTTTGGCATTCGTTGTCCAAACTACTGGAGGATGTTCAACGAAAAGTGCAAAGAAACATTCGAATGAAGCCTGCCACTCTGGTGCTGGGCGTTATTAAGTTCATGTCCAAATGTGTCTTTTATTATGTCTGTCTCTGAGGCTCTTCTCTGAAAACATGAATCTATGATTTCTTCTACGTGGTCCTGTTTAATTTGTTTAGTCAAATCAAGGCTCCCTCTCTAAGCTGAAGCATTGTGAAGAATTTTTGCAGGTGGCAAAAACAAAAACAATCAGTGTAATTAAAAACTCTTTTTCTTCTTGTACCTCTTACAGTTCATCTGATGTTATGCATTTGTTGTCAAATCTTTTTTGAGTAAGAAAATATTTATATGAGGCTTTGCATAGTAAACTGGTTTTGTGGTGTCTACATCTGAATGAGCTTTTTACATTTTTTAACTATGTATAATTATTCCAGTATGTCACATTTCAACGAGTAAACTATCTAAACTGAATCGTAATCAGAGACAAAGGCAGATCTGTGGTTTAAATTCAGTCTCACAGTGTCTTGCTGTATGAAGAGGGGGTGGGTTCACCTGAAGATGTGGCGGGTGTTTTTCCTCTCCATGCTGTGTGTGTTTGGAGAGGGAACTGCATTAAGGGGATGTTTGAGCGCTGCATTAACAGGGCACAATGCTGGCAGTCTTGGAGCTGATTGAACCAAATTCAATCAAATCACCCTAGACCTGCTTAAGAAGCATAGACTGAATAGTTCAATCCACCTTCCAATAACCAAAAAGTAATAAATATTTGTGTGCAAAGATAAAATAATTTTGTCTGAGTTAAATTGTATATTTGTTGTGGTTTGAGGTCATTTGATTGAATGAGGTCATTAATGTCAACGTTAATGTAATGTTCTGAAATTTCATAGCCATGTTAGGAGCATTCCTAACCTGAAATACAGCAGAAAGAGAATACAAAGAACGAGAATTTGTCAGTTTCACTTAAATTTACACCTGTTTATTACTCTTATATAATCACTGTTTGATAATGAGCTTTTTATAAGGAAAACATCTTTTCTATATTTCCCAGGTTACTGACGGTCGTGCACTCTGTTAGCCCCTTGATATGTCCCAGTTATGCAGTTTGGTCTTCAAGTAGGCTAACATTTCCCTTTTTCATATTTAGCTTTTATTTTGCACTTTCATGTGACAGATTATTCAGTGTAATCCAGACATGAGTTCTGTTGCCAGTCTGATTTTAGGAGGTTTCATTAACTAAGATTGAGCATAAACGTCCTGATGATCGAAAAACGATGTACACAACAATTACAGAAATATGGAACATGTTACTAAATTGTGATTGGTGGAACTATTTTGTTATGATTTATTTCTGAATTTGTTTTCTTCTTAAAATTTTCAGATTAAAAAAAAATGTTGCCCTAGGTGGTGATGTCAGATTTGATTGTGTTCATTATAAATAGCATTGTAATGTTTCTTGTATTTTTATTTAGTCTTTTTTTTTTCCCAAAAAAAAGCTTTGAACTGTTGTACAATGCCCACTTTTGAGGGCAGCTTTTTATTTCACACTAAAATGACTAAACAGAACTGTGGTTGTCAGCTGTCCTGTTTCTTGCAAAAAGATCTTTTTCAAATTTGACTCTTAAAATCTGTTTATATACTGACTATTACTCACAGAAGTTATAAGGTTGAGAAAAACGTGTTTTTCAGTTTGTGTGTCTGCATGTTGGGGGAGGAGAAGAGCTAAACTGTCATGGCTGGGTTCATGATTTTTTTCTTTGAGTTAAGGAAATGATATGCATCTTCTTCCCCAGGGTGTCAATGTATGTGTGTATGTGTGTGTATTTAGAACCCCTGAGTGTAGTCCAGCAGATGTCACTACAGCCACAGATGCACAGGAGGTCGGCTGACCCTTGGACCACATGTCTTTCTACGCTACACTTTGATGGTCTTGCTCAATCTGTCACATGGTGAGTAAGATTAGGGCTGGATGTTAGAATGGCTTTAGAACAGGATTTAGCATAATAATGAACAAGAATAGCATAGACTAGAATATGCAATCTATAGAGCATAAGGAGGTTCAGTAGCAAAACTGAAGTGGCAAACAAATACGTTTTCTGCTTTAATGTTTAAGAGCAGAAAATAATTCTTAACATTTTTATTCATTTTAATTATTAAAAGAACAAATGTTAATTTGTTTGTAGAATATATTGGTCTCACGGCCTAAAATAAGTCTCTTTGGAATGAATAAATGTGTTATATTTTACTGTATTATTTCATAATAATGTCAGTCAGTTATTTCTAATTGTTCTGTCTGTTTAGTCTGAACAGAAACTTGAATGCTTTAAGCTGTGTTTTCCCCAGTGTCGAGGCTTGCGCGGTTGAAGGTATGTCTAGTAAAATATTTTATCTGTCATATCAAGGTGGAAAGCACATGTTCCTGTATTAGAGTCAATTTGCAATAGATGAGATCCAGAGAAAAGCGAGCCTGGGCACGTTAAGAAAGGACACGTCCATTCCCTGCCACCTTTCATTTGCATAATTTAATGAATTCAATTCATTGTAATGCAATACGGAGTGCACGGCGAACATGGAATGACAGTTTGAGTTAATGAAATGTGTTAACGGTATCATCATTTACTTGTATGTTAATTAGTCCAATTAATTTCCAGTGCACGGTAATCTGAATATTGTAATAGCACCGTGCAGGCCTGCAGGAAGGGAAGGGGGGAGAGTGGGGCAGAGATGGGGAAAAGGGCGATTCAGGGTTCATGAATCATAGCCCTACCTTTCCACTGTGTGAACACAGCCATTACCGCAAGGTCTTCGAGAGTTTTTCGGCTAACTACGCTCTCCTATGGAGTCGAGAATCAGTTACCCTGAATATGGACTCGCCAACCTGGCCTTCACCTGCATTCTGACAGATAAGGCTCTCGGTAACAGCGGCAGATAGGTGAGCTGTGTTCGCTGCTTTTTTTCTTTTTTGACCTTCTGTGATGTAGAGTGCATGCTTTTTTTCTCTGCTGATAGAGGGACGAGGGAGCAGAATGCTGTACGTTGCCATAAAGGCAGCGCCTGCGGTGCGAGGAGATCGATTTTGGCCCTGCGTGGGGCCCTGACCACGCTGCCGTGCTGATAAGTGGTCTCACTCCAGCGCGGTCCGTGGATGGAGGAAGAGAGGGGACACTTTCTGCTGGACTGCCCAGATAAAAGCCACTTCTCTCATGCAGGCCTTCAGGGGGTGGGCTGGGGCTGGGGTGGGTTCTAGAACTATGCAGAACAGGTGAGAGTTTTACTGCAACTCTTCCCAACTCTTGCACTTGTTTCCTCCGATGTTGTTCTTGATGTAATGTTGAGAAATCAGAATATTGGGCCTCATTAACCAACCGCTCTTAAGAACAAATGTACTTACTTAAACTCACTGACCATTTTTACAAAGATCCTGACAATTCAACAATTTTTTCTTATTTGAAATTTGTTCTTAGGTAAGAATCTCTGAATGCTTTAAAGCACACTTCCACAATATTTTGCAATGTGTATTTATGCAGAACATTAGCTTATTGAGTTTTCTACAATTCGAAAGTTGTAAACTATTAAAATATAAACATTCGTTATTGTAAGAACAAAACTTGCACACAATTTACAAACGTCATGAATCTGATGTAGACTTTTCTTCAGGGCAAATTTAAAGAAAAAAAAAGAAGATATTGGGGAATGAGGCTCTGTTTTCTAAGTTCAGTTATTTGTCTTGTGCTTTCAGTGGATTATCAAAAGTTTCCCACTTAATTTTGACGCCGGGACACAGTGTCGGAGCCGAGCCTTATTGAGATGTTAATGCCGGTGTTGTGGTGTGGTGTTTGTGTAAAACGTTTGCCGACCCTCCTTGAGAGGTCCCAGCAGAGGACGGAAGTAGAGCATGATAGGTTTAATTTAAAAGGAATAGAGAATTCTGCAGCGACGGTTTTCAGGGGTAATTTGGGATGGAGTGCTATAATTCCAAGTGTTTTCTTTCTTGCATCGTTGAGGCTGTGTGGGGGTTTGTGGTGGCAAATGGCTTTTGCAACATATTCTTCTTTTGCCGGCCTGCTCTTTTTGAATTGCAGAGTAATTGCACAGTTTTCCATTTTTATTCCAATTCATGTGCAAAATACATAAATAAGATAACTACAAGGATACAGAGGACTGGCAGAAAACACATAGTATAATGGCATTTTCTGCTGTATTTGTGACACGGTTCAGCGTTCCTCAGGGAGTGGGGAGCTTTCTGAGCATGGTCTGTAATGGGAACAGTTGGAAGAAATGGTTTATTTTATTATCTTTACTTCTGGATGTGACACATTTAAAACATTTAATCTAACAGCTTCACTCTCTCATTCCCTCTCTGTTTAAAATTCTCTGGGAGTGCTGTAATATATAGCAGCAATTTACCAAGATGACCAACATTCAGTCAGACTAAAAGAGCCAACATCTTTGATACATGAGATGGCAGAATTATTTAAAATGCTGCTTTCATTCAGAAAATTATTTCATTTCACGCATGCCTTTATTTGACTAGTCTGGAAATTACATTTTTTATTATTTTTGTACCTGAGCAAACACTTATTTTTAAAGATAAACCTTACATGCAAAAATAACAAGCACAAGATGTTTGTGAGTGCCCTGATACCTTTTTATAAGCATATTTCAATAGGTTTGCATTAGGTTTTTACATTTTATCACCTATATGTTTTATAGTACTTGACTGAAATGCTTCTTTTCAGATCCTCACATTAGGGCTCATTCACCATCCGTTCTTAAGAGGAAACTGTTCTTAAAACCCACTTATGCAGTTTTCACCAAGAATCTGACATGTTCCAAAGTTTTCTTATTATAAGATTTATTCCTATGTAAGAACAGAATCCACAACTGCTGAAGAGCACTCTTACACAAATTGTATTGCACACATATTTATGCAAAACATGAGGTTTTGTGTTTTCTACAACTTTTCAGTTGATTTTTTAAATATTTAATATTTAAAAATATTATTACATTTGCTGCATTATTTAATAGTGAACTACATTACTTTCTTAAGCACAAAATTAAGAAAAGTCTTGGTTTTGGTAAATGAGGCACATTATGTTTTGATCAATGTGTGCGTTATGTTTCGATCAGTTTCCCATTCTATTTACTTGTTTTAATTTTCCTTTTATTATTTTCTAACAGAGGTTGAAGCAGTGGGTTTGCCTGAATGAAGGTGATGAAGCCGTAGCAGAAAGTTTCCGCGCTGCTCGGTCTCCTCTAACTGTCTTTAGAAAGTGAAGGCTCTTGCCGTGCCTCCTGCCCGCCCGCTCTGCATTCGCTGCACACTCATGCCCTTGATCAACTGCAGAACACACACAATGAAGCAGATCATTTTCCATGGGCAAGACAACTCAGCATGAATCAACTCAATAATCTGATATTCCCCCACTGCTGAATATGGCCAATTTTGCAGCAGGTCAGTGTTCTCTCTCTCTCTCTCTCTCTCTCTCCTCTTTTTTCAAAGTAGAGACAATTTAGTGACCTCCCTCTACAGTACCAGCAGGGATCATGGCTCTGTGTGTGTGGGTTTGAAAGACAGAGAGGTAGAGATATTGGTGAGAAAATAGGTTGAGAGAGAGCTAGAGAGTGACATTGTGTCCAGGGCAGAAGTGTCAAGGTGAGGTGGCTCTGCGGTGGGTGAGACGAGGTTGATATTATGCAAATCATCCCCCTGCAGACCCACAATGCATTTCTTTGGCTTGTTTTTGCCGAAAGTTTCCTGCCATTATTTGTCATCTGCATTTAACTGGCACATCTCAGAGAATGCAAGATTGAGAGATGCGGAATACGGGAAGCGGGAAAACAGAAAGCATCCTGAGCTGCAATTGTTTGATGTATTTTCTCGGGCCGAGAGAGGTGTGTGATGCTCACAGGGTCTAATTAGGTGCTTTCTTGTTTCAGGGGAAATTACAGGTTTGCATCTCTGCTCTTCCAGAGGGGAAAATTTAAATAATATTATTCTTTGCCGTCCTTGTTTGTTTAAGAGTTGGTTAAATGACATTTTGTTGTGTTTTTCGGCTTTCTTTACAGACATACACTTCTGTGGCTTACAGAATATCCCATAAAATTTGTAAAATTAACAGCAGAATTAGAACCCGGTTTATCTGCCTTTTTTGCTTTATTGTACTTTGTGCCATGAGTTAGTGCATGCATGTCTATTGTATTAGATTTCATTCTGTGTGTGCAGTATTGATCCGCCGTTTATGATTCAGCGCTATTCCTTCACTTCTGTTTATCCACTCTCTTCTCATCAGTCCTCCAGCCCTGCAGGCCCGTAAAGCGCTTTCGGCTTCGCTCGACCAGCTAACGCGGCTCACAATCGATACATTTTCCATTCTCCTTTGTACTTCCAGTCCTATAATATGTTTCATTTCCATTCGCCTGCCTTAAATCTCACGATTACATCCACCCTCCCTCACCGCAGTCACACGTGAACCGCCTCACATTGCGAGGGCTGGAATGTGGGCAGCAACAAGGCTAGAAATGTGACGCTTTTGTTGGAAACGTACATTAAACCGCACCAGGACCATAGAATCGAGGGAGGTCAGCACCAGGGTTCCGCATGACAACAGTTACCGGGAGACCAAACGTCCCACTCCTCCTCCTCCTCCCCCAACCCCCCTTGGAGTGGCAGGTGTCTGATGGCTCTCTACACTTCCCCATCATGCCTTTGGCAGGTCTGACACAGGTAATGTGCAGCAGGGTTCAGCGGTGTCCGTAGCAAGTGTGATGTACATATCATTTTCCTGGCCGTCTGATTGAAGACTGTAATCTGGGCAGGACTGTGTTTCTGATTACAGCCGTCCGTCTGCAGCGGAGAAAAACACAGCGACATCGCCGCAGCTGGGCTCTGATCCGTCCACACAGCACCTTTCTCTCTCACACTCTCTCTCTCTCCCTCCCTCTCCGCATCCCCACTGCACTGCCCCGGAAGGCCAGCCCAATCTCCATCCCATTTGAGCTGGACTGCTTAGGCGTGTTGACAAGAGGCATTGCGCTCACAGTGGTCAAACAGCGGCTGTCTGCAGGCGTCCACCTCTCCCATACGTTTGACTCCCAAGGTCACTGCAGTCCCACCAAACACACACCCCATCACCCACCCACTGTCAGAGTGTACACACACACACACACACACCCCCACACACTTCTCTACAGTACAAAAGACGAGGAAACTTCTCGTAATGCCTCTTTCTTTGAGTTGTGTTTCTCTATTTTCTCTGAGTAGCCGTGATTACAGACTAGGCCTCTCTACAGGAGTGACCCCTGCCGCAGTCTCCCCCCGGCTTGCAGATTGCTGAAAATGCCAGTGAGTAAGTGGCTAGAAGAATGGGTGTTTTACATGAAGGAACACTTTCCTTTTGAAAGCCCGTCACGGGCACAATTCTCTTCCCTCGCGCAAGCACACGCACACTCCATGATAGAGTGCCCCGAATCGATTTTATAAGGGACATGTCTCAGGCATGGCCCAGTGGGACGTTCTGGCGGTATGATAGCGTTAAGGGAAAATTTCACGTTTTCATGGTATTACGGTGTTGCGGTTAAAGCTCTAAAAAGGCTTCTTTGGAAATATCTTAGTTTTAAAAACTTCTTAAAATTAATTCAATCGCTTGATTCCTAGAAAAGTACCACTAGAATTGAAACAGAAATTGGCGTGACCCTCTTGCAAAAGTTTCAAAATGGCTGTCCATCAAAAATAAGACTTGCTAAGACTTGTTTGATGCTTGTGTGATTGTAAGTAATTATTTGTCATTGTGAACACAATACTACACAGCACACTGCACTACAACGAAATGTGACCTCTGTATTTGACCCATCCATAAAGACGCAGAAGGAGCTTTGGCAGCGTCCGGTGTGGACCAGTGCTTGGAAACGGGGACCGTACCTTGCTCATGAGCACCTCAGTGGTACCTTTACCTGTCTTGGAATTGAACTGGCGTCACTCCGATCACGGGACGAACATCAACCCGTTACCCATTACAAACTGCTCTTGAAAAAGAGCATTCAGAGAAAATGCACAAAAATAAAAAGGAGTAAATATTGTCATGTTTTTTGCTGTATGAGCTGAGGTGAGTTGAGATTCCTGGCCTCTTTCTGTCGAATCGTTTCCTGTGCTCTCATTGGCTGCAGCTTAAGTTAGATAACTGGTGGAAGACTAGTCTGCAAGCTTGTCTGATCACGTCTTTGTAGAATCGACATAAAGCTTTGCCGACTGATGATCAAGAGTGCAGTTGCGCCCCATCGAAGGCTTTGTTGGCAAGACAAAAACAGTAAAAAAATTGTCAGCAAGGCTTTACTCTATCGTGCACACTGCATGAGGGATTCCTGCACTTTCTGTTCATACTGGTAGACCGGAAAATATTTACACTGGGAGTTTTTGAAACAGGTCACCGGACCATGCCTATATGTCTCATAAGCGTGCGGATAAACAACTACCAGCACACACATACACACAACCCCTTTCCACTAACCTTGTCCTCCACATTAGTCTTCTCTCTAAATGAGGGAGATTTTAGTTTTGACAGTTGATCGCTGTACGGTAGACGCTTTGTAACACATTAGCGTGCGTTCCGTAGCTCATTAGCATGGTTTCCCCGTGGGAGAAGCGATGCGTTCAGGGCGATTGGCCTTGCCGTGCATTACTGCACTTACGCTGAGTTAGACCCGCTGTCATTACTGCTTCCCGCCGGTTCTCATGGCAACTTACGGCCGTGTAGCACGGCATTAGCAGGTATCACCATAGCGAAGAAAATACTGTCACGCGCCTCTCCTGAAATAGACGTTTTTTTCCGTGTTATATGATTGGATACATTACAAGTCATTTAGGTCTGTACAGAAAGGTGAAGGCTTGGTTTGCTGTTGTGCTTAATATGATCATAAGCACTCCTCTTTAAGGTAAGTCAGGTTGATGTTTGAGAGGTTAAAAAGGGTTGAATGCAGTACAAATGTGTTTAAGGACCAACAGTCCTACAGCTGGGGCCATGTTTGAGGTTTACAGGCCTTTGCAGTCCCTATTTTTAGGTCTTTTTGGACCATTTTTGGACGGATGTTGCGTCAGCATCCTTTTTTGTTTTACTTGATAGATATCTATCAAGTTATCATACAAAGATCTGGCACATATATTTGACAAAGTATCTGCTGAAACTATTGATTCTTGTAAAGTAAGCATCAAATTAGTTTTTGACTCATGTTGTCCCATCCACCCCCGGCCCACCTCTCCCCCCGTCTCCCCCCCTCAGATTTTCTCGTCAAATTGTCTCCTCCACCCACTCTTGTCTCTCTCCTTGTTTGTGCCGTCCAAATGAGCAGCCTGGCAAATAAAGGAGAGGAACTTTACATTGTGCTGGAAAAGGAAGGAAAATTACGGGCAGTGTCAGATAATTGAGCTTGTCTTAAGAGACGCGCTAATAACAGCCGAAGACGCGGAAGATGTGTCACTCCGCGACCGCACTGACAGAGTCTCTCCGTCGCTGATGAGCTGTTTAGAGGGAAATTGTTCCACACAAACAGCTTCGTTATTACGATCTGGCAAGCCGCTTGCATGTGTGTACCCAATTCAGCTTGAACTGACAGAATCCAATTGACCGGGACACATTCATGCACTTTATTTTCTTTATACTCGCCAACAATGCATATAATTACTGCGGCAAGTAAAACTGAAAATAGAATTTCGCAGCGTGCAGTTCACGGGAAAACAATGCGGGCGCTGTCACCGCAAGCATTTCCGTGTCTGATGAAATTGGCCCAGTCGGTATTTACTCCCAGTGGGGGAATGTTTCAGGCCCAGACAGCCTCCCACTCTCTCCTCACCTTACTATCACTATCAAAGAGCACATGTGAAAAATCTGCTCACTCGCCCTTGCACTCAGGAGAGCGTCGAGAACAGTGATGAACAATCAACGTTGTTAAGGCCCCGCATCGGAAACGGCGTCTTTGCCATTTTCTCAAGGCTCGGTCCTGCCAGGTTTCTGTCTTGCAGCTCTGAAAAGTTATTATTTTGCAATCAGCAGTCAGGCATCAAAGTTTGAAAGTGCCCTCCGTCAGCCTGTCTACCCCCTGCTGTTCTTGTTCTAGCGTGACCTTTGGCCTGGCCTTTTCAGACGCGCTTTGCCCTCTCGACTGTCTGACAGCGGGCCTTGTGTCCTCGCTTGTCTTTGCTCGGCCTATTCAAGTCCAACAACCCGAGATTTACTTTCATTAGCTGTCCGCTCGGCCTCGCTCCGATCTGTTTGAGAGTCGGCGGGCTTGTTGTCCGAGAGGGCTTGTTGTCCTCCAGCGTTACCCTACAAGTTGACTGTTATCAGCAGTGGAAATGTGTCCGTCCAGACAGACGAGTGCTGCTCGCTCTCTCTCTCTCTCTTTGTAGCCCTAACAAGCCCTGCTCAGGCTCCAGCGAAGCGAGAAATTATAACCTCTCAGAGAGGCCTGCTGCAGATAAGGCTGTAGTGTGAGCAGCTCTCCCACTCACCAAGGGATCAGATAAGCGTTAGTCCCACTGCAGGCTGCCGCTGCTCAGTCCTGCCCCTCTATGGAGAGTTATGTCTAATCCCCACGCTTTTTGTATTCACTTGCAAATACTCCTGTCAACATAAATATGTATTAGACCCCACTCAGACACTGCTCAATAACTGCTATATAGATTTGATCAGATCTGGCTCTTTCCCCCTCTTTTTTTGCCATTGTGTCAGCTGGCGTGAACCCTGGGAAGCAGTTTAAGCCTTCTTTTTTGCAGTCGTACACAGACAGGGGCTGACTGTTGTGTATTTGTGTTTGATCTGCCGGTATTCACAATTCAGAATGACCTTGCTAGTTTGGGTCTGTGGGCTGCATTTACCATGGTTTTTCTTAAATTTGTTCTTAAGAACGTTAAGACATTTAACCCTCCTGTTATGTTGTGGGTCTAACTGACCAATTTTAAATGTAAAAAGTCTTTAAAAAAAATAGTTTTAAGTATTTTTTCAATATGAAACTCCTTGTGCTTGGCTAAGGGTAAACAACATATAAAATAAAAATGGTTCATTTCACATATGTGCAATGAACCGTTCATGTTCATATTACATAGATACTGTTCGGGTCAATTTGCATTTAAAATAATCAATGTCATGGAAAACTATTGTGTTTTATATGTAGGTCTTTCCAATATACACAAAAAAAGTTTTTACATGCTTTTTTAAAAATTAAAAACAAGTGAATTATCCTCATTAAACCATGATCTGTAAGAGGTAAATAACACCACTACACCAAATATTGATTGAAATGGTTAGTAATGGAGTTAATAATGAGATATAAACAATGTTTATTGGGATTTTTTGGTTTCTGACACTTTTGGATAATTAAACATGCCCCAGGTCAAACTGACCCAGGAACATCATTGGTGTTCCTGAGAAACGAACATAACAGAAGAGTTCAATAGTATAATTATACAACAGTAGAATGAAAGAAAAAGCTAATGTTTGCATAGCATACAATATGTGTAAGAGTTCTGACCTAGGAATATATCTTAAATAGGAAAACACTGGCAAACGTCAGAACCTGAAAACTTAAGAACAAATGTCTTAAGAACTGTTGGAAATTTTTAAGAAAGAAAGTGAGCGATTATTTCTCATCATGAACACACCACAGCACAGCACACAGTGCACCACAACAAAATGTGACCTCTGTGACCGGAGAGCAGTGCTAAAGGACAGTACCTTGCTCATGAGTACCTCAGTGGAACCTTTACCGGTCCTGGGACTTGAAACAACGACCTTCCAATCACAGGGCGAACACCCTAACTGTTATACCACCAACTGCACGAATTCGGCCCTGTCTTACTTTTAATGAGAGTGAACATATGCAAAATACATTATAATGTCATTATCATAAAAAAAAACAAACAATGGGAATGATTTGAAGCATTTGATTCCTGACAACACTTTCATCAAACCAGGTATTTGTAGAAGATTTTAACACACGTAAAGTCATATTAATTGATAATTTTGTTAAGAAGATTCTTGATTTTACTGCTTCTGTTGATCTGGATCTGAGCTGATTATGGGAATCATATTTATTTCTTAGAGGCAGAGTACAATGAAACAGGTCATTACAGCCCCCAGTTTCCCCAGAGAGTAGTCAAGTACATGGTGCATTTATCCTAAGTGCTACATCTTACTAGATGGTGTTTTTATGACTGCCAATGTGTACGTAATGGCTGTAATCCCTCAAAAGCAGCAGCCGGAGGATCAGTCTACCCCAGCAAGGCGCATAGCCTACGCTGTATCCTTATAAAATCCCACGACTGCCGACAGCGCCGCCTCCGATAATCCCAGTCCCACACGCCGGGCCCTCGCGGCACCCTCAGCCTGTTCCCTTAGGCAAACGAGCCCAAATCAAGCTGTCAATTACAGCAGTGTGTTTATGGAAATTACATGTTTGTTAACATGCGGGGGGAAAACGTGCTCTATGCTCAAGGGCCCAGAACAACCTCTGTCTCACATCATCTCTCAGATGCGGTGTTAGGTGAAGTAGATCAGATTACTTACTAACAGGGCAATTTTAGGTGAAATTACCTTCAAATAAAACCAGAGAAAGCAGGATTACTTTGAAATTGTATCAATATACAGTAAATTCTGCAGTGTCCTTAAAAATAATGTATTGCTAAAGTGAAGTTTGATATTGCATGTTTAAGGTTAAAGGAACCAGCATTTCTTTAACCTTAAACATGCAATTAAAGCGTTTCTTGTGAGGAGTTGTATGATATCAGAAATAAGAGGGTCTAACCAGGTTTGCAAATTTCTTCTTGTATGCAGATGATTTATTTGGAATTGCACATCAAAATATTACAAATGTAGGTGTTGAATTTAGGATATGATGTTTCACATTATTGTTAAAGAAGTTGAGATACTCTAAACAAATTATGCTGCATGAACACTGAGGGAAAAGTACCCACTACACTGTACTCCTTATTGTCCTAGAGATTTAACGTGCATATAATGCTAAAAGTGAGGTACAATGGTAAAAGTGCAGACATTTAATGAAAGCTTATGTTCTAAAAACTGAGGCAGTCATCCTGTACCACATTAGTGATGCCCTCATGCATTTTTATTATTCCAAACTGTTTATCATGTAACGATCCTATAAACTACTGCAGTAATGCTACTGACGAAAACCTTCCACCTTCTCTTGTTGAAGAATCATTTGTGCTTGTGGTGCGATTTGCACATCTGACAGCATGTTTTGATTTGGGCCTCATTCTGCCCTCCTGAGTCTGTCTGTGGTGATTGTGATGAGCAATTTCTGCTTATGTGCTCATTCATTACATTATGCTGACACCAGCAAATCGCACTGGCTAAGAGAATTAGAGTTCACTGTGAAACCTGACTGGATGTGAGGCTCCCTGCTGTAGACAACATGATACCAGTTTAAAATCTTTATGTGCATGTGCATTACTCGAATCTGCACATATGCACTGTATGTGTGTGTTTATGCACAGCTGCAATGATCAGAAGTACAAAAATAGTACTGTATCTCGGACTGTGTAGTAACAGTGCGGTATCTTTGACAGCTCCTGTGAGTTTATTGTGAACCCACTATAAGATAAAGCTGTTTGCTGCTGCAGCTGAATCACCTGTCGGCACTGATCACAATAACAATGAAGAGGACACAGTGCACTGAAACTGTCATCACACAATTACTCAACAAACCACAACTGCACTAAACATCTCTCTCCATCTCTTTCTGTCTGGGTGTGCAGCTTTTATATATATATATGTATATATGTATATTTATGTTTTCTTGTGTTTTAAAGTAATCTTGTTGTACATATATGTTATTTACATGTAAGTTTGTATATTAGGGTAATATTTTAGGATATAATATGCTTGTGAGATCTGAGAGGTATGCAAGATATGTATGTTCTTTATTTCATGATATTTAGTTCAGTGGCAACTACTAAAGCAAATAATCATATGTAACAGAAAAATACTACAATTAATAATACTTTTTCATTTGAATTATTTCAACAATTAACATGGTAGTGTATATATTTGTATGACTGTATGTATACATATTGGTACTGCAGTTATGAATTACCTTCATAATTCCATGGATGAATTCATTCTAATGAAACAACAAATAAGTAAAGAATTATATTTTTTGAATGTGATCACCAAAATGATTTTTCAGCTTTGTGAGCTGGTGAAGTATGTTGTCATCCTCCTTTGGCGCATTCACGTCATTTTTCTAAGTTAACAAACTATCATCTAATTGATGCGTACACAATTAGCCTGATTGACCTTGGTTTCAACTCATTTGCACTGAATCAGAGCATTGCCTCGCCACTACAGCACAGTTCTGAGAGTACAAAAACCAATGTGGAGTAACACATTTAAAATTTTTGCTCATTATTCTACAGTTTCATTGTTTTTAATTATCTTATTATTGAATCCAGTATTGCATTCAGTTTTACCAAAATACTTAATTTTTAGCATATTATTTACATTTTCATATGAAATTTGATATAAATTACATATGAAATCTCAAGTGATCTAGATTTTTATAATAAACAACTGAATTTATTGTAGCAGCTTCTGCTGACCCCAGATAATTACAGAAATAAATATGGCAGTATACAGAGAAGCCTCTTGGAATGAGAGTTCAGTCTAGTTTAAACAAACATGCTGTTGCAGGTGCAAACACATTTTTGGACCAACCCCCCACCCTCACCTAGGCTCAGATGTAAAATTCCCAGAGTCTAGCAGATTGGAATTAACAAACCAGATGGGTTGTAATTGTTGGATCAATCCAATGTTTGTGAACTATTATGCTTTTTATTATGGTTTGTTTAGCCTATATATTATTCAGACTGCAAATTCCACCATTTCTCCCATGGGAGAGGTCGATTGTTACACACACACACACACACACACATGCATGCAGAGTCATAACTGTTTCATTGTTTCATGCAGACCAACACACTCAGACAATCCCACATGTACCCAGGTGTGTATGTGTGAGTGCCACACAGTACCCGCCATGCCAGGCTGCTTTTTAGTGCCAAGTCAGAAGGACTGTGGTCCATTGTGGTGTGTAAACATATGGCTAATGTACACACTTACATTGCCTGAGAGCGTCAGCAATTTCCATCCAGAATTTTAGAAAATGTGATTTTGCATGGCATATTTGTATTAAGAAACATGGCTGAGCAAATTTTGTGATTCTCCCCCTAAAAAAACAAATGGGCCAGATGCCTCTTTCATCTTCTCATCAGGACCCAGGTGTATTTATAAATACTCACAGTGTATGTTTATTAGGTATCACAAAATTATTAGTAGTACGCACTAAGAGTAGACCTAGATATGATCTATCCTAACAAAAGTTATTTGATGTCTGAATGCATCTTGCTGTGCAGTAGTGACTTCTAAACAGCTACATTTTCTCTTGCTATTCATTTGGCAGCAGCAATTTTTTTGAGACATTTCACCATGTCCCTTGCAGTAATGATACGGCTTCTAAAATGTTCTCATTCCCCTGTAAAACATAATGACTTCTAGGAAGAGCTGACAGGTTAATACGGGCCTAATACACAGGTATGCATTTTCTGACTATGATATGAGATTGCTTTGCATTTATGCTAAAGGCATGCACACCTGCTTCTGTGATTGAAATGTAATTGTGCTTGCCACATATCCTACTGTACCACATGATGGACTTTTAAAGTGAGATGTTTACATGACTGCATGACTAATGTTTAAAGGTCATCTGAGTTTTCTTGGTTCACTTGCTTTCTCCCATATCATGCAGATAATGTAAATTATTGATATGTCAAATTAAACCTATAACGCAAGATCTGCTGTCTTTATTGTACTGTACTTTGTTGTACGTAGTTGTTAATTAGCTGTCTAATCAAATCTGTGTTTTTGACTTTATGGCCTTTGGCACACCAGGCCTTTCCATCATAAAATGCCACTTTCATCATGAATTGCATTGCCCAACCATTTTCTCCATTAATTAGTCATTTTTTGCAAAACACTGCATCAGGTTGCTATTTCCTTCACTAGTCTACCCGCCATGCTCTACATATTCAATTTGCAGTAATCTGCATGGAATAATCCATAACATCATTGAGATACACCAGCCCTCTGACATGGCAAGCTAACGGGGCATGAGTGAGGGGCTTCACTGTTTCTTAAAGACAATGCATTCCTATAAGCAGCTCCTACCCAAGGCAATCATGCTGATGTTGCGTTAATAATTGAAGGCCAGATATTTAAAATATGCATTGGAAGCACAATCCCATTTACACTCTTCAGAGTTGCTAGAACTTAATGCAGTCTGGGCAAGTGAACCTTTAGTACTGGCTTTCAGGTCCACTCTAGTTGTGTGGTATTTTCTTTCATTGTACTTCTTATTGGCCCCTCTGTAAGGCTGCATTCCCTCCTGGCTCCCTCTGTAGCACAGTTACTCAGCTCGGGAGTTGAAGCCTAAGAGGAGTGAAGGGGTTAACTCTCCACTCAGAGCCGGGCGGCTGGCTTTGTCACTCCGCTCTTTATGTGCGTAATTGAGTCACTTTAAACCACGCTTTTGTTTCTTTTCTTAGGTGTGTAATGAGTGAGATTGCTCCTCCACACACCCAATCAGAAATGGCTAATCTGACCATATTGTTTGACAAGTGTGTTCCTTACTGCTCCCAGCTACGGAGATGTAATCTGAAACAATTATGCCAATTCCCTCAGTATGGTGCAGGTAAGTAGCATGCTTTTCACCTTCTTCAGGTTAAATTCAATGGTCTTTCCATCTCCATCATCTTAAAAGTGAACTTCAAGAGTTCAAGAGTAGTTAGCCGAAGTTTGTGAATTGCACATTGCCTTTGCCTTGGCCTTTAGCGCAGCCTTGGCTGGATTGCTGCATATTTACACTTTGTCTTTAGTTCCATCGTGACCTTGCTCATGGGAAATTTCGATACAGTCACAACTTCCACTAAAATGACTTGCGACACTGAAGGAGTTATAAGTAAGTTTTCTTTCTTTTTGTTTGTCAGGTGTGAATTCTGCCAACTGTAATTACTGGGGTTCGCCGAGAAAACAAGCTAAAACCACAGCTGGAACCTGCAATACATCAGAACAGCTCAGATGGAGGCTATGTTAACCTAAACCCACACTTACTGTCACTGTCATTACATTCATGTCAGTTGCATTTTATAATATGTAAAAGAAATGTTTAGTTTCAGAGTTGTTAGTCATTTTAGAATTCACTTAAATCATTTTTAAATTCACATATATGAGGGTACTTGAGATACAAATGTTAATGATATTTTATACATTTATTTTTTTATATTGATTACTGTTTATTGTTATAGTTATTAAATATGTAACAACATGCAGTTATATAAAAAAAATTTAATCATGCCCACTTACCATACTGTTGTTTTTTCTGCATTTAATGAATTGTCAAGTGTATATTATATTTATGAGGCCAGACTAGTTGTCAGTATTGATACAACTACAGTATTGATAGTGATACAACTTATTTTCACTGCCTGCCTTGATAAGCTCTTTTCCTCCAGCCTAAGCAGCTGCTGGTTTGGCTGCTTTCTCCTTTGAATCTCTTCCTGCATTTCCACTAGACCGGAATATAATTCAGCTGCACATCTTCTAAATCTGCACTGATAGTGTGTAAGTGATCTTTAAGCGCACACACACACAGATGGAAACTTAAAGCAGGACTCAAGGTTGTAGAGGACTGCCGCTTGCCTGAGCCAGATCTAACTCCCTGTGGAGCCTTTAAATTTTATCACTCCTGGTATTTGTTCTCAATGGCAAATTAACAGCCTTTGCCCTGCCATTGGGTTTCCTTTCAGGAGACAAGGCTTAAATTCCCCCTAACTGCCCTAAATTTACTACTTTTCTATTTTTCACACGGCAGAATCAATACCAGGACCGAAGTAGAAGAGATAAAAATTTATGGTATCTTGCAATTTAATGGTTGAAAAGATGCAATTTGAAAGATCATAAATTGTGAAGGAGTGCATGCTCCATTGGGCTTGATTCAGTGCTTGCTGTTAGAACTTGATTTGTGAGTGTCTGCAAAGTGTGATTAACGAGGCGACGAGCCCAGGGCCGCCGCTCACCACGCCATCGCTAATGCTCCTCATTAGAATAAATAAAATAAATTGACTGCAGCTCTATGAAAACTCTGTAATGGTTAAAAATCAAAGAACGTCATCCGGCGGCTACGATTTAGCTCCTGGTGGCCCGCGGGCACCTCCATCACGTCTCCGGTGACAGGGCCGAGGCGAGACTGCAGGGGCCCTGTCGCACGGCCCCCACGCAGGGGCCGGGGGAAAATGCCAGCGGCGGGGAGGAGAGAGGATTGTTTAGTTCACTGGTAATCATATGTCGGGGGCCTTTGTGCTCCACAAAACGTTTTTGTGGCGAAGGGGGGGTGGTTTGTGGAGTATTAATGCATAAAATTGCATTTCAAGCTGATAATCGGTTTGTAGAAGGGGTCTGCGCACAGATTGCTCCGCCGCTGTCAGGTGGGTTTTTTTCTCGTAACCGGGGCCCCGTGCTCCATAATAGTGTTTTCCGAGGGCTTTTTTGGGCCCCCACGCCCATGCTGCATTTGCACAGGAAATGGACTTTGAAGCAGCCCTGTGGATGTCCCCGATCTGAGCTGATTGGTTTCGATGATGGAGTGAGTCTCCAACATGTCCAGCTGCCTCAGCTGATGCTGAGATGAGGAGATTGAAGTTGTTTGATGTGAAAAAGGGAACAGGCCCATAAGACAGACAAATATTGGACAAAGGTCAAACTTCAGAATAGTCCTAAGGGGAGGGAACTGGCTGTCAGTCTGCTTTACAGCTCTTACTGTGAGTGAGTGAATACGAGGTGTTTTCTTTGCAGATTCAATATCATTGTGAGAATTGTGCATATTGACGCAATATTACACCATCACAAGTAGCCCTTGTTCAAATAAAAAAGTCACCTTTCTTTTAATCTGCCAATCTATTACAGCAAATACATCTTTTTATTATCAGGTTTTGTGTGGCCGTTTCTCAGGTAGCTTCTTGGATTAATTTTTTGTCATGTAGTTGAAATCTTTGACTACCAAGAAACAAAGACATTTTTCCACATTAGTTGAGTCTCATTGACAGGTAGGTCTAAAGGTTGCTTGCTCCAAAGAATCTGAGGCTGATTACTGTGTGGCTTTTAATCATATATAGATTTGTGTGTCAATATATAAGATCAAACTGATATTAATTGCGCTGGATTTTAGACGGAACACTACACAGCAATCACGGTAGCCGCATTGTTTATTATTTATGTGTAAATATAATTTCCATTGAATTTTAAAACATGTTTTTAAGTTATGGCTTTTACATTTAAAAATAAAAAATAAATATACTATCTGTAAATATATAGAGTTGAAATGAAACGAACGATACTGAGATGAATTGAATGACAAAGATATTGACTTGCAGATTAGTTTGAAACCTTGCATTTAAGAGGTCAAACCAGGTTTATACTAAACACACAATTTGTTTTTTAAAATAATTTTTGTCATAATATTCTTTGGATATGGGAATTTTTATTTTAACCATGATCCTTTTCAACACTTTACATCCGCTTATTTACACACCATTCTGATCACATCCAGAAACTGAACTAAACATACAAAGAGCCCAGCCAGGTAGGGAGATCAGTGTGACAGTGATTTAGCTCGTTTTGGGTTGTGCTTGGTGAGTCTCATGCCTTCCCACCAGCTCTGCTCTTTATTAATTATGTCCCCATTAAAGATGACCTCCACATTCACTTTTGCATGGACACACTCACACACACACATTTCACAGCCAGAACGCCATTGAACACCCACACGCATACACACATTCACAGGGCCACTAACCACAGGACTTCTGTTCATAATGTGACTGAACTACTTCTAAACTGGAAAAAAAACCTTTTTTTCTTTCCCCTAAGCTCTCCTCCCTTTGCCTCTCGTTATTTTAATCCGTCGTGTGAAGCCTGAATTTCTAAATGATTTAAACACGCATGTGCTAGTGGCCTTGTGTAACTTTACCACCATGAATTAAAGATGAATCCATTCCTTATTTAAAAAATTATTCCATTAAGTCTATGTTAAATGGTTTACAAATAATCAGTAATTACTTGAATTTGGCTTTCATAAACTGTCCTCCTGTGTTCACAGGGTAGAAGTTATCCAAATTCAAACATGAAAATACAAAAGGAAAATGATTATGCATCATTTTAAAAAGATCACAATGTAGCACACTGGTTATCTGTTTCTGCTACTATGTTTACAGAGAAATCTAGATGGCCTAAAGACATGAACATTCATAACATTTTTTCCATTTTTCTTTTTGTATTGGTCTTATTTTCATAATTTTGTTCTGTGATGCTGCTCTTGTGAAGAAAGTCTGAAAAGGCCATATTTTAGTGTTTGCTTCCTGACTTTTCAAGTACAGAATAGGATAAGGTTTGTTTGTGTGTGTGTGTGTGTGTGTGTGTGTGTGTGTGCATGCGCACGTGTGTGTACAAGAATGGACACCCGGGTGACAAGCCGGCTCTCCCTTGGGTGGGATGGTGTGTGTGACTGAGACAACAGCTCTGTGTTTATCCTGTCTCTGGCGTTTCTAAATCTCACTTGCATTCCTTTAGTGTGTCATAAAGCTCATACACATTCTCTTCTGCAATGTTTCACCAGAGATTTTCATACCCTGAAGTAATTACAGAAGAATTCATATGAAATGTGTGCTGTTGTGTCTTTGATAATTTCCCATGATAATTCTTTTCAATATCAGAACAATGTGCTCAATGACTCGATTGTCTGTTTACAGTTTTTGTCATAGAGCAAGCTGTAAATAAGCCATGTCCATTTATTGAAGCCTTCTGAATAAGTGAGCAAAAACAAATGACAGGGCAGAGTTCGTGTTAACACAGTAACCCATGTTTTAACTTCATTTACTCTGATACATATTTTAACAAAAAGCATTCCTTGCTGTTTATCATTACACGCTTAGTGCCAAACCATGACAATCTACAGAGAATAATGTGGTAATGTGATGAACAAAAAATTTGAAGGTTATTTTACTTTAAACGCATGAAACATGCTATTTTGATCATTAATTTGCCAGATTAGGCGAAAACAATGATGAGACATTTTGAAGATAAGTTTTAAATTGTCATAGGCATAAATGCTCCTGTCCCATCAGACGTTGATGTTAATGCAGACAGCAGCGGTCATAATTTCTCCTTTTTGACTGCCTGTAAAAAGAAACGTCAAAGTTCATCCTGAACTGGTGTCGATTTTGTGCTACCATGTTGATTTTATGTCTCCTGTGTCTTCATTTCAGTCTTTTGACACTCAGTAAACAAGGCCCGGCCCACATCTGTCTGGCTATATTGGCTTGGAATACGATGGAGTAAGATGTGTAAAACACACCTACCTTGACGTGAGGAGATTATAGCCTGCTGAGATTAGATCTGTTACTCTGCGCAGCTGCTGTAAAACGTTCTCTAGCCTTTTTCATAGTGGTCAGTTTTTGATCCTCTCTTGAACAGACTCCAGGAACGTCTGGTTGTTGTTTACGAAGGAATATTCACACGTCCAAAACCGCACCAGTACTTCATTGCCTGATCGTTCGAATCATAAAATTACTCATCTTAATAATTTTATAATGTACAGTGACATATAGTATTAGGGTTAGACGACATATTATAAAAATTCGTCGAAGTATTTTAGCGTATTTTCGTATGATAAAACCAGCTAAATGTTGCAGTTGTGACTGCAGTGCACTACAGGAGGCGCTGTGGGGAGTATCGTTTCCAGCGTCTGCCATCATTGCATTTTGAACTACCGAAAGTGGCTGCATGGACGATGTTTCGCGTTTGCACTGTGGCGATGCGTTAGTCTCATGGGTACGTTTTACAAGTTTTAGCGAATTAAGCCAGTTCGTCACATTGATTATGTTGTAGACCTTTGTTTTCAATGATCGACCACAATGCGACCTAGTATGGCAATGTTTATGTTTAGTTTACCTGTTGGAAAACAAGATCTCATAATTGTAAAGCAAACGATATTTCAGTTAACTTAGCTAGTGTGTTAAGTGCAATAAAAATCAATAAATTATAAAGAGTGGCTTCCCTCTAAAGCATTTGTAAACTATTGGTAATGGTTATTTTAGACCGGAAGGAATTCATTTTATTTAGCCTTATTTTGGGTTAACAGCTCCCCTTGCTGGGGCAAAGGCTTCTATTCTGAGTTACTCATTTGCATGTTATCTTTTAGTTTAAAAGGCTACTTTCACTGTAACTTGTATTATGTATTTCATTCTTATTTTAATTACATGTATTAGTGTGACAAATACGTTTGATTAAGCTAACACACTTAAGTGTCATGTTCATATGTTTCATGATTTTAATTTAGGTACTTTTTAGGCAGAAATTAGGCAACAGGGTGACAGTCACAGATGTGCAGACCTGGTCAGCCGAGGTAAAATATGCACAAGAAGAGAAAGCAGAGATTTAAGTTAGTGATTATTTGTCATTGTGAACACAGCACAGCCCTCAGTGCACCACAACAACAAAATGTGACCTCTGCATTTGACCCATCCCCGAAGGAGCAATGGGCAGCTTTTTTGGCAGCGCCCAGGGACCAGTCCTTGGGGACGGTACCTTCCTCACAAGTACCTCATGGTAGCTGTATTGGTCTGGGATTTAAACCAGTGACCTTCAGATCAGGGTGTGAACTCCCTAAACATTGCCTACCAACTGCCTACCAACAGAGTTAGGAAAAAGTATTTAGTGGTGTTAAAATCAGACATAAAACAGGAATCCTTGTCAGTGTTATGCTACTCACTTCAAATTTTTCTTTTTAACTTGGGTTCACTGATTTGATTGTGTGATTTGTGTTGCTTCTAAGTAGAAATTCAGAAAGGTATTACCATTAAAATGATTTTTATGCAAAAAAAACTGACATTATAGTCAAAGGATTTTTAAACAGGTATCCAACATGATTTCTAAGGTGCATAATTTATCACTCAGTTTTTGATGTTGCACTGCAGTCCATTTTTCTAGCCTTTTTGTTAAAAAAGATCCCAAAATAAGAAAACCCCAGTGCATTTCATACATATGTATGTTTCTAAATGCTTTTTTAAACAATCACTCAAAATTCAGCATCCGCCATGATTGTTTGTTTATTGTTTGTTATCTACCACATCCTTATCAGTTTGCTATTTTCAGTCTTAGAAAGTTGCAAAAATGCAAAAACTTGGTGAAAGTTTCTCTTTTCCATGTTGTGGTAAGTTCTCCAATGAGTTCTACTCTTTGTGCTCCGTCACAGTACAGGACATCACTCTTCAGCCTCCTCCACACGCAGCGTAATGGCCTGCTCAGGAAAGAGGCAGGTTGAGGTAGAAAAGAAAGGCTGACGGTTATAGTGATGGGAAGGTGGGGGGTTACGGGGTTGAGGGAGGCCTCCATTCTAATCGCATCTCGCTTAAAACTTTAACCAACACTCTTCTGATCACAGTGGAGTGGTAGCACGGGGGGTGGGGGGGGGAGCAGGTCAGCAGTGCTGTGAATAGACCTCATCAGCGAGGGCCACAGATCAAATCCTCATATTACTCACAGCACAGTCACCTCCACGACCCCGCCAATATTACACGCCTAACGCAATTATTTGCAATCAGCAAATGTGCGATTCATTATAAAAGATTTCTTACCCTGATATAATTTGCTATTGTTCGCAGGGGAAAAAAAGCCACACAAAGGACCTTTTTAAGTGTTATTGTGGAGAGCTGAGGCCTTTGTTTAAGACACTTTCATATTGCTGCAGTTAAAGTCTGATTAAAGTTTGAAACGGTGAGATGAAAATGAGCTGGTGTAACATAGCCAGTCTTGCTGAGAAGAAAATGGCTGGTGTTCTAGTACACACTCCCTATTGGCTTGGATTTGTAAATAGACTTTTTTGACCACGGGAAAAAAATCACACATTTCTGTCAGTTCTTGTGACAGCGTATTTTTCACTTGATTGGAGTGGAGAGTACTGCTGTGATTTAATCACTCTACAGTTCTTTGGAGTTCAGTTGTTATTTCGACTTGGGGTAAAACTAAACCCTGTGTACTGATGTTTCTGGAAGAAATTCACAATATATACTGTGTTAATATCATGGGGTTATATAGTACAGTGTATTACAGGTTGACCTTTCTAACATAACGATGAGGCATTTTTGTGTCTTTATGGCAGAACTGAAGAAATAAGATAAGTGAGTGTTAAAGTTTGAAACTTGGTATCTGTTCTGGTTTTGCTTGTGTTGCTTGTTAATGAGGAATAAATATCTGTCTCATTAGCATTTCCCTCACATTGCCATATACGTCGCCTCTTCTCGCTCTGCATATTTCTGCCTAGCAGATAGTAATGCAATTAAGCCCAACAAATTGCATAAGCAGATGCAATTATACAGAAATCCTAGCATAAAACAGCAGGGATTCAGATGGCATTGTTGAGAAGGAAAAAATAGAGCATTTAAATGTTGGTAATCAATTGTTTTAAATATAATTCTGATGTATGACCTTCAGTCAGGACATGAAGTGATTTTATTTATTATTGCATGTCTTGAATTTGAAAATTTTTAGAGGTAAGAGGTCACCAATTTTATATTAACATTTATAAGCTATGGATGTTTTTTTTTAAATAATGATGTTATTTTGGTCAAGTTTTGTGGCATGTATATATGAAGTCTTTATTTTTCGTACTTGCAAATCCCAGCAAAAAGAGGGACTTCCTTTCACAGTTTACTGACTTATCTTAGACACTTTATCTCTCTTTCTCTCACACTCACACTTGTAGAGACAAACTTGCAGGCACTTTCTAAGTATGAGTTTGGCAGGCTTTGAGTGCCATCACAAATGATCAGTTACACTCGGGCTAAATAACACATGACAGGAGAAATGACTCTAATTAACCAGCTGCTCTGGGCCTTTGGTAAGGCTGTGTATGTGTGTTTGTGTGTATGTGTGTGGGAGGAAGACAGAAGACCATATGAATGACTCTTATTCATCAGGCAGAAAACATCATGACAGCAATGTAGCGGTGAAATTTATAAAGATGTTACTGTCATTTCATTTATATGCATTTTAGATTCACAATTAATATATTTTATTCCCATATATTCAGAAATGACAAGATACTACGTAAATGTGTGCTTCTTTTGCATTAAAATATATGAAAAGAATTAGTCAAAGGGAACAAAACTATCAGAATAAAATAGTCTGTGAGAGTACTGTATGTGTATTAAATACTGTGTGTGTGCATATGTGTGTGTGTGTTTCAAGGCCCAGTGATGCCCGCAGTGCCACGAGGACATGAGTGGGTGGGGACTGCCTGTCACTAGAGCACTGGGAAAGATAACAATAAATGGCTAATAATGACACTTAATGAGCTTGATTAAGTTGATTTGTTATGGAAAAAATGAGAGAGCAAAGGGGCGATGTAGGCAACGTAATAAGAGATTCAATTTAATAGATACAAATTCAGTGGGGTTTTGGAACACAATGGGACTGCATGGAAAATTAGCAGCAAGTACAAAGGGACACCAAATTAATTCTTTCACAGACATATTTTTCATAATTGCACCAGCGAGTCTCATTACTCTGTATACCTGCCGCTGACGACAGACAGAATGTTGAGGGGGGAGACAAAGTCAAAGGAGTAGTTTTGTGCCTTTGTCGTGAATTTTCTAAGACAAACCTCCTGCTACAGTCATAGCACAGTTACAGTTTACTGACATTTTTAATTCTCTGAAGAACGTGTATTCAGGCAGTGTCACACGCAGGTTCGCAATTATGTTTTTCCCATTCACATTGACTCTTTTATGCATGTGATGACAGATTATGGAAATTGAGAATTTTCAATCTGTAGTCTGCATTTTCCATTATATGAGCATTTCTACACAACTTCAAGTAACTTCAGAATCAACTTCAGGAAAATCCGCACTACCTTTCAACCTTTGAAAAGTGCAATTTTTATTAAACTTTTTAAAATATTTATTTTCTTCCCTTCGTTCTCCGCACAGTTGATGGGAGAGGGTATCAGCTCTTGGGAAGTTTAATTAAGAAAGGACCTGTTGAGGGAGATTTCTAATCAGCGGACTGAGAATGAGAGTATTCAGAGCATTCTTCTCCAGGCGAT
Organism: Distichodus sexfasciatus; assembly: GCA_032718565.1. Classification (NCBI taxonomy): domain Eukaryota; kingdom Metazoa; phylum Chordata; class Actinopteri; order Characiformes; family Distichodontidae; genus Distichodus; species Distichodus sexfasciatus. Next base: position 5,211,852 of record JAVGVS010000001.1, read on the forward strand.
CGTCTCTCTTTACACCAGTGTATTTGTGTGTGTGTGTGTGTGTGTGTGTGTGTGTGTGTGTGTGTGTGTGTGTGTGTGTGTGTGTGTGTGTGTGTGTGTGTGTGTGTGTGTGCGTGTGCGTGTGCGTGTGCGTGTGCTCCATCTCCAGAGGGAAGCAGCTTAATTGAATACATTAAAAGGAAGAAGAGCCCGGGGCCTTATTTATTTCCTCCTTCTCTCTCAGACTTGTTTAAATGAGACCCACCGCTGGTGTGCGCTCTGTGATGCTGGTCTCAGGGTGCCGTCCTGCGGGTGAGCACTCGCTTTGTTGCTCTGGCGAGCTGTGCTGTGCTTCTTGTTATCCAAAATCTTATTTATGAATGTTGCACCCTTGAGCCAGAAAACACAGTCACTCTGGCAGTCGTTCAAGAGATACAGATTTACAGCAGTTTCAGAAAAGCCCAAATGTCACAAAAGACCAAATGTAATCTTGTTTACTCTCTTCCTGAATCCAGCTCCTGTGCTGCAACATTCGGGTTTCATCAAGGATTGAGAAGAGAATGACACAGATGGAATTATTTTAAGGTCTTAATGCGCAAAATGGTATTTTTAGTCAAAGCCGGTGTAAATTAGTTTGGTTACCGAGAAGCTACAAGTTTGAAATACTCTAGTTGTGCACAGTGAACCGGCTGTATGTCATGCATTTGCAACAGTGCCCTTGTTTTTATTTAAGGTGTAATTAAATGTTCAGACTTTTTTATTGTAGAGTTCCCTGAATCTTTAAAGTGAATTACTGGACAATCTGAATCTCCAAAACTAAGCCCAGTTTAAGACTGATTAATGAAGGTTGGGTGTGTTGGGGGTACAGACAGTTGATTTCTCTTCTATCATGAGGACATTACTCATGAGCGTCCTCTCTGGGTTCTTCCCATTCATCACAACCAAACACTAAAATTTCTCACCAAATGCACATGCAAATTAATAAATAAAAAAAACAATTAATTTTGCCATGTGAGGTAATTAGTAATGACATTACCTTGTTTACTTGTTTCAGAGTGTTATATGCCTCTAAAACAAATTGAAAATCCCAAACATTTGAAAGCAAAGTCCTTTTTATCCTTATTTAGAACTTAGTGATTGGTGATTTAAAATCCTTATCTACTGGATATCATTACTTATTTAACTTTATGCAGTATGTCACACATGCATACTTGCTTTGTAATAAAGCTTCATACAGTTTTGTTTTCATGTTAATGTTACACTTTCATGTTTACCAAAACACAGCTTTTTAATTCAGCAGACCGCCTCTTAACATGTTCCAAAGTCCCTTTTGAGTCCAGTAATGGCCTGTTCAATTTGTCCGTCATCTTAAATAAACTAAAGGTGGCACCGGCCTGCGCAAAAACAAACCTGTCTTTTCTTGAATAAAAGGAGTCCTTTGAAAATCAATCGCGCTGACACGTTTCCGTCCCTTCTGAGAGTGTGTCTAAAACACTGTCATTTGAAGATTTTAATCCTTTTGGCAACAGCGGGCAGCATTAAAATGAATGCGGTGATTAAGAGTGAATGTGCTGAGCATTTGGAGAGCGAGGCTGCAGGATAATGAATAAAGATTCATGCTTTAGTCCCAAATTTTAATTTTTTCACAGAATTTGCCTGATGTAGGCAACGTTTAATCACCCTCAGTGACAGGACTGAGCGCTTTCATTTAACCTTGACTGAAGATCATGAATTCTAACGCTTTTAATTGGATACATCATTTAACGGCATGAGCAGAGCAAATTCTCCCCAATTCAAAGCTGCAAGATTGACAGACAAGGGCAGTGAGGCCTGCCACAATTAGAGAGGACCCACGTGCACTGGCCCTGTCATCACACACACACACACACACACACACACACTCAGTGTCATGTCAAACCACTGACATGAGTGTTTGATCAGATTTCACCTTGTTTTGAGTGTAGGTGAGAAAATTAAGAGATTAAGGTCAAGGGAAAGGAAAAGGGGGCAAAGAGCAGGAGCAATGAAACACACATACACACCATCTCCAGGCAGTTCCTACCTCAAGCCTTCAGAAAAAAACAACAATGAGTCTCATACCATTGTATTTATCACCAGCATGTCCCTCCTAATTGAACTGTTGTGGCGTATTGAGTGACGGTGACATCTTTTTAAGACATTACAAGTCATAACCGTCTCTGACCTCCTCATAGACAATTGCCCCTATGATGTGTGAAACAGTATTATGAGGCGAGCAGTTAGACGCATTTTAGACATCTAATTGTTTTGCTGCCTTTGACTCCGCAGAGAGAGAAAATTAATCTGTGCTCCAGACTTTTCCTCTGCGACAGAACCTAACCAACCACGGCATGTTTGGTTATGGAACCAAGCTCCAGGGTCTAATTTCATATTTTGCAATTAGATTTTTTTTTCTTGGACGAGTTTTAATGTATTATTTAAATGATCTTAGCTTTGGGATATTTTAGGGTTTTTAAACAATACATTGCTTTGGGGATTTGGGAGGTATGCAAGGTGGAATTAAGAGCCCTATGTTTATAAGTCCATGTAGACTAAATGGTTATGTAGCTAAACATGCTTGACATAAGTTTAGAGGCAACTGCATGAACATACAATTATATACAGTATGTAACAGAAAATACACACATCTGCCAAAAAAAAAAAAATATATATATATATATATATATATATATATATATATATATACACACACATACATACACACATACACATAAATATTTTTAAAAATAGAACAGGTGTTGCATAGAACTAATTGAGCGCACACAGAACAAGTCACATACATTGGTTTTTATAAATGAAGTCAAATTACAGTCATAGCCTGAGCGATCCCAGGAGAAAAAGCTGTCAGACTTAATTGAGCATAAGCCAAAACTGCCCTGAACAGCTGTTGGATCAGACAGTTACATATGCAGTATATGAAGGTGACTTAATCCAAACCCAGTAGTGAATGTCCGTACAAACCAATGCAATTGTCTGAGTGTCAAATCAGTGCGGCGAGTAATGAAGACAGCCAGTGGAAGAGGGCATGGAAGCATGCACAAGCACTTTCATGACTGATTGACATTGTAAGGTTAGAAGAGTATAGCATTAAGCAGAATGATTATGCAGGAGGAGGAGGCACTATGAAAGCTGACATCTATTTCATAAGCTCCACAAAGTAACAGACATATTTTAAGAATGAAAAAACACTAGTATATCTCAACAATGGATGCTGAGGAGTTATTAAAGTCACTGACTATGACAATGGAACACTAATATGACAGGATATATTCCACCAATCATTATTACAATGGGTCACAATCAGAGCTCTGAAAGCCCTCTAAAAACATGCATGATAACAGGTGTGATGTGTTGCGGCTGTGATCCGAGGACAAGCATCAAAGAGGGTTAGAATTGTCTACATTGAAAATAAAATGAATAAGAAAACAACTTTAGAAAAAGGATGGTGGTGAACTTACCCTCAACACTTGTACCCAACTGGAAATGCCCTCAAAAGCACAGATCTCCCTTCATAAGTAGTTATTAAACAAATAAATAAACAATAAACAGGGACATTTTATAGCTTTTCAATATTGATAGGCTCATTATACTTGTAGCCTCGGTGCACCAACTTGGCTTATTAAGTGGCCACAGTGCCTACAGGTCTGGAGTATTTGTTAGAACCCTGTAGCACAGTACCTGAATGCTCTAATTAGCTGGCCTTTTTTATTCTGTGAGGGCCCATTAGAAATCAGGTTGTGCTGTGCAGGGGTAGGTGTAGCCTGTGAACCTCAACCCTTGATCAAGTTGAATACAATTACAGCAGGGCATTATGATATCAATATCAACACACCAACATAAATGAACATATGTTTTAAGCTATCAATAAAAAAAAGAAAAAAACTCACATAATAAAAATTCTTTTATGGTAAAAAGCCACAGGTGATATACTGCCTGTTTTGTAGGTGATAAAATGTTTTCAAAACATTTTTTTATATAGAGCCATAACTTGTTTTTGCAATAACAGTATTAAATATTCAATATAACATTTAGAAAGTCTTTATATGGATACTATTTCTGGCTATTGCCAACTTTTTGCAAGGCAGAAGAAAAACACAATATTGTAAATATTGCGTTTTCTTCTCATAAAATCGTTCGTCATTTTTAAACAAAAGTTTTCTAATTATCTTTCCAGTATGTGCAAACGAAGTTAAAACTCATCCTCTTTTTTCACAATGGGAATTACAACTATTTCTAAGTAGCTTTGCCACAACAAAGAACTTTCGCACTTATGTAGAGAATGAACCATATTATACCCATAATTTAGATGTAATTACAATGAGATGGACATGTTTGCAATTTGGGTTCAAATTCTGTGGATATAGACATTTATTAGGGATGTCTTAGGAGCACAACCAATAACAACTGCACTGGCTGAATATATCTAGGATAGTTTTGCCTTTTATTTATCTCTGTAAAACCAGCATGAACAAATTTCGCCACTGAATCATCACCGATTCTTACTGCGGCCTTGCAAATTGTGTATTGTGGGTTATGAGCAGCGAATTAATAAAGGTAAACAATAAACTTATGAATGCCAATGACCATCACAGTTGAAGATTCTCACACCTCCCTCATAATATATGATCTCAATAAAACCAGTTCAACTTCCACCAGTTCCTCTTACGATTGGATTAAATGTGCACATTATAGCCAGTACCTGAATAGCTTATATTAGGCTGCCCTCTACTCAGTCTCACTACGGTCAGCATGCTCTCCTGTGGCCGCCAGGTATGATGTCGATCCAAAACTACATAAATCTACTAGTTTTAGATAAAAGAAACAGAACAGTAGGAAAAAATAGGAAAAATAAAAACTATATAAATTGGTAAAGATTATTATACTTATTTTTGGTTTCCTCCGTATCAACCAACAGAACAATGATTATATGATGATGACTTTTGTATTAAGCGGAATCAGGCCATATGTCTGGGTCAAGCTACTGGATAAGAAGGAAGCTGGTATGAGACCAGTAGCGATTGCTTTAACACTACTGTTGTCAAATAAAACAATTATCTAATGCAGTACATCAGTTAACAAGATCCATACAGCTGTCCCAGTGCTTGTGGCCATGTTGTCACACATTTTATTACCAGCTTAACTAATTTAAGGGCATGTTGCTCTAAGAAAATGCAGATGTGAAAGGAAACATTCAGTTTGAATAATACAAGGTTGTGTTGTGGGAATAATGGGGTTTTTGTTGTGTGAATGAATGCGAAAATTCTAAATCTCAGTACACACTGCAACAACATCATTATAATTGTAAGACGTAAAACTTGGGAAGAGGAGGAACCATTTATAAATGTCAGTTCCCAACATAGAGAAAAACTGTTTTTGAAGGCCTGTGAAATACTCAATATATTTTACATTTGATCATAATACACCTGCTTTTAAAAGTGCAGTGCAAATATTGTCTAGACATATATATTCTTTAGCTGGAGCTGCTTATGCTAAAATCTGGGTACTGCACCTTCCTTCATCTTATTTAGGTGTTGTATATAAACATGACATTTTTGATGCAAGTTATTTCCTAATTAAACATACTTTTGCATGCCTACCTGTTTTTAGGCATTTTTGTAAACTACTGCACAAATCAAGAGTTATCAATTTACACATCATAGTTACAGAAAGCATATTCACTTACAGATATACGTATAAATTTCATACAGGCTGCTATAGTGCTTTGCAAACTTTGAACAAAAATACACAAACAAAGGCTGGGCTACAGTGTGACAAATGTTTGCTGTCAAATAAAAAATCACCTTTCAAAAGGACTGGGTCAGATCAAATGTTGAACTGTGTTAAAACAGCTAATGGATTTTTGCATTACCTGAAAATTGCTGTCATTTTTATCCACCTTGTCTTTAATAGATTAATCTCTATGTAATTCCATTCCTTTGCCTCCCCGGCCACCCAGTGCTCATGGTCGATGATTGTCTACAATTTAGACAATAAGACTTTAAATAGCTATAACATCTACCCCTCCTTCTCTCTCTACAAGAGAGAACCTCACTGAACTTGAGATGCCTGGTAGAGCTCCTCTACAGGCAAGACAAGACTGCAATCATGTTCACAGCCCAGTAAATTAAATGAACAGGAAATAAATCAGATCGCATCTAATTCTAACTCCAGAATAGTTGTTTTCTTCATTGTCAAATCTCAGTAGCTAAATATATGGTTTGTCTTGTGAATTCCTGCTCAATTTTTAAACATGAAGACAGGAACACAGAAACCTCCTCAAAATCAAATAATTTCACTGACTTCCCAATAGAGGGTATGACAAGAAATTACCATGACTTATTATATATGTCAGTAACACACATCTGATTTTAAATTCCTCATAACATACTTCCTTCAAAATAAAGAAAAACAGCCTTATTATTTGCAGACAGAAAAGAAAAAGGAAATAAGAGAATGGTAAAGTTCAGCTGTCTGCATTCTCTCTCCTCCGTGTCTCTTCTTAAAGCAATTCACTATTTATAATGTCATCTTATCTGGCTGGCTTTGAGGGCCGCACTGTGAGTGCACTTATGTTTCCCTTTGTTAGGGTGAGTTGGCAATTTCCTGTGAGATGGAACAACTGCAGGCAGCTGCTATTTTTTCCTGATAATGCTTCTGACATGAGGACCAAACCGCCGTGGGCATCAGAGAGCCCCAGACCCAGAATTCATGGAGACTTGACATCTGCATCATGCCACCCCTCGGCCTTTCACAAGGCATTAACAGCAGACAGGAGAAACACTCAACATTTGCTATTCTAACAGCAAAACAGAGCCACCATTCCTTTTGCTTATGTGTTTCCTCTTTTAATCAGTGTTCATCTGGGGACATTTTTGTAAGCAAATATATTTCATTATTCCTAACTCAGCAGGCAAAATGAGTACATCTGAACAGAATGCGTGATTAAAAGGGCCTTTTAATAGAGGGTCCTCGTAATTATTAATCTCGGATATAACAGGCGCCATGACCACTGCTGTCCTGCAATAATATATTATATAAGCGTCATTAAAATAAAACTATACAGCATCCAAGTAATGGCGACCCTGGGTAGAAAAAGAACTTTATTAGACCAAGGTGTGTTTTTCTAAGCCCTTCTTACACAAAAATCCTCTCACCATTTACATGGAAATGTTTTTTGGTGAAGATGAGAATCTCTGGAAATGTGGAAAATTTTATTGCTTTGACTGACTTTTATAAGGAATCTGATGTTTTTGTGGCATTGTCCTTTGATTGTGAATCAGTATTATGTACAATGTGACATTTGTTTTCATTTCAAATTATTTTATCAGATTAATTTAGCCTGTCAACAACAGGCCTATTTTGTTAACTCAAAAGTGTTCATTATTTTTGGTGAATGTACACAGATTACAATCAAGCAACAACAACAACAACAACAACAACAATAACAATAATAATAATAATAATAATAATAATAATAATAATAATAATAATAATAATAATAATAATAATAATTCAGTTAACTAAATTACAATGAAAAAAATATATATCCCTGAAAACATTTTCTTACACAAAATAGCTTTGGAACCCATTGGCCCATTGGTAATTTCTATAGAAGATGGTGGTCGAGTGAGCTGAGTAACAAACACTGAGTTGGTGGATTTAAATTCAGATGAGTAACAAAAAATAAACAAAACCCCAATATAGTTCCGCCGGGCAAAGTCCATGTTGCTCCAATGAGACTGTTCCTGTAACTACGAAATGTAAGTCTCTTTAGATAAATACCATAAATGTAAATAGAAAAATGCAGAGGGAAACTGAAGCTTAGTGCTAACTGAAGACAGTTGACAGGCAAAATGACTTCATGCTCTCACTTGAAGCGTGGTTCAACTGAAATGTCTTAAAAGGTCCATTTTCGGCTAAAACGATGCCCAGTGAGGTAGGTAACCTACTAAGGGCATGCCTTCTAAGGCAGTCGGCCTCAGAATGGAACACACCACCACCCTCCCAACAGGTAGAGGCTGTACTGCGGCGCGCGCGCGATCCTCATTTAGCGCTACGCTGCTTTTCATAATTAGCGCCGCGAGGCCTCATTAAGTCCGCTCTAATGAATAAATATTGTATTTCATAGCCTGATTACCAGATCAGCTAGATGCTCGAGCGTCGTAAACAATTATTTCCCTAAATATTCATCACCCTAAAGTGGATGATCATTGGTATTTAATACCAGTATTTTCAAGTGCATCTTTATTATGCAAATAATACTTTTTGAAGCGTTGGGTTCCTGCAGAACCGACAAAGATTCACGTCAGGAAATAAAAACGGGACTTTCTGTACATGACATGGCACGCTTACATACCTTGTAAGCTTTCACAACTGTCCTAAGAAAGTCCTGTCCTGTACTGAGAATGCAAGAAAACATTTTGTAGGCTAGGGTAAGTCTAACATTTTATATTTTGTTTTAAAACGTTAAAAATACATGAAAATGAAAAACAGAAGAACAAAAAATTAAATCACAGCTGTTTAGCTCCCATACAAAGGGTAAAACTATTTTGTGTAGGTCTGAATACGAGAGAGAGGGGGGGGGAGAGCTCCTAATATGCTTTAATAGGGAGAATGATTTACAGGTATAAGATTTCCCATTAGAGTCTGCTAATTATTTCCACACCATTAGTGGCAGTCCTCTAATGAAGGATCTGAGGCAGCGCTGCAGTATATCAGTGGGCTCTGCTAAAAGCAGAACATAAGGGAGATGGGGAGAACTCCAGCTGCCCTCCACACGGCACAAATGCAGTGAGACACACGCACTAACACATCCAACGAACAGTTACGAACATCGCTTACTCATGAGCTCATGAGTTTTTTTACACACAGTTATAAAGACAAAATGAGTAGTAAATCAATATTTGACCTAGCCCCAAGAATGTACTAATTAAAAAACAAGAACATTAAAAAATAAGATTTTTAGGGATTAAGCGGTTCAGATATTGAATGAATGAAATAAGGGGAGAAAGAAAATAAATAATAGTAAATGTACAAAATGGAGTAAATTATACAAATCGTGTGAAACAGAGATCTGAGTAAATAACCATGACAGAATGAACGTAGGCCCGGTTATACTAGCACTAAAAATATTCAGCATTGTAGCTGCGCGATAATGACATCCAGATTCCTCACTTCAGATAGCAATTTCACAATTTCAGCGGCGGTATTAGTATGCTAATATGCAGCATTTGAAATATATTTGCTGGCAATGGCATAAAAACACCAGAAAAATGCTTAGTACCTTCGAGATCCGCATTAATGCTAGCCATCTTGCCTCTCCTCTTTTAACATATTAACACGCACTCGCCAGCTGATAACAATCTGTAAGACTGTCCGCCATTTTTCTCCACAACCGGTGAGTTAGGAAACCCCGTCCACCTCACGCTTGATTCATTCGCGGGAAATAGCTTTGCTGCTCGAAGCGAATAATCTGGTTTTATTCCCGAGGCTACAATGGACGTGAATGAAACGCAACTATTTTCTCTCGATAGCGTGATCGCACAGTTATGCGGTTTTGTTGATTTTCGCAAGATTGGGGTTTGAATCCTAGGTAGGCCACCGTTGTAGCCCTTAGCAAGGCCTTTCACCCCAAGTTGCTCCATCGAGACTGTGATTAGGAAACTGCTCTGTAAGAGAGCGTTTGATAAACACTGTGCATGTTAAATGTCTTCGGACCCTATGGACTTGAACCGAATTCCATTTAAATATTGAACTAATTTTAGCCTAATGCTGCAGAGTGGATCTTAGCAAGCAGCCCAGCAACGATTCAGGATTTGAAAGCGTCCCTCAGACTATTTTTATATCTTCACTTCTTTAAAAGATGTGTTCTGGTATTAAATCAGAGGCTCTATCACCTGAAACCAGCTGGACCTTTTTCAGGCTATATGGACTTGTACCGAATACAAATTTAAAATTGAACTAATTTTAGCTTAATGTTGCTAAGTGGATCTTAGAAAGCAGGTGCCAGCAGGGACTCAGGATTTCAAATTTTTATATCTTTATCATTTCTTTAAAAAGAATTAATTACCAATTAACCTTGAACTAATGTTAACTTGTGTATTAAATGTTCACTTATCCAGAGCAATGTACAACAGTTCTTTGTAGACCACAACCAGGTGTGGATTGAAGCACAGGCTGGATATGGCTGAAGCCTAGGGGCCCCCACGTGTGCCAGCCTGCCAGGGGGCCCCCAATTGGCAAGTAGCAATATGTTTATTAAAATAAGCCTGGGGGTGGGGCTAACAGAAAATGTAGTCTAGGGGCCCATGTACACCTTAATCTGCCCCTGCCAAAAACTGTTCAATTTGTAATGCTAGACTTAAGTCAACAACTGTCATTCAACTAAGTTACTGTCAGGTAAAATACACAACTTATCAAATCCTCTTAAAGAAAATTGGAATCAGAAAAGAGTACGTTAGTGAGTTAGTGTTTTTTTTAAGGAAAAACAAATTCAACAATAGTCTAGTGGTAGGATACAGAATTACAGACCAAGAGATCATGGGTTTGAACTTGACTATCTTTCCTCCAACACTACTACACTTGTACTAGGCTCTTAACCATAATTTGCTCAAGCAAGACTCCATGTAATTAGAATTATAGTTTGCTTTGGACTTGAAAACATGCCATGAGTGTAGATGTGCTAAGACCAGACTGTGAAGTCCTCTGTAACACGCATACAGTGAGACCTGAAACTGCTCACATTCTGTACTTTTACTTCATTTATACTGGCTCACATTTGATTCCAACTTGACAGGATAACTTTGACTAACATTCAGTAAAAGGCTGTGAATTTAGCACACTAATGACAAATGCAGAATTCACATTTGGTTGTGGTGCACTGTGTGCTATGGTGTGTTCACACTGACAAATAACTTTTAAAATTAAAGTATTAATAGCAGTAGCAATAGTCATGACATGCTAAATCATCGATCTAAAGCATAAACAAGCAATAACATTTTGTGGCAAATGAACTTAAACAAATATCTATTCACTCAGATAAGACTCAAATGTTTTTAACAAAATGACAATCTCTTTATAAAACAAAGGACGAGTCTATAAGTTCATGGAAAAAAAGTTTATTTACAATGCATGAATCATGAAGCTAATCAAAATTCATCTAAAAAGTATCACTTTATTGGTAAAGACATTTATTTCAGGCATCAGATATCAGAATGGCAATACAGTATGATGATTCCTTAAAAGCATTACTGGGTGATCAACCACTGGTGTCTTTATACATTTAAAACAATGTAAAAGTTAGAATCATGTAGACCACTTGGCCATCTACGCAAAAGGCACAAACTTGCGAAAAGCTCTGCAAGGTTCTAGTTGTGTTCTAAAAAGTAATGGATAAAACCCAGATAAACACCAGCAGAATAAAATGGAAGGCTCCCTTGCCTTATTCACACTCCTCCAGTTCCTTTTTCAAGCTACAAAGAGAAAGAATGTCAGTTTCACCTCAGTTCATCTAATTTACAAAACATGTAAATTGCAAAAAATTAATAACAAATAAATTACCTTTTCAGATAAGCATGAACATTGTCATGGCCATGGTACTTGGCCAGATAGACCAGCACACCAGTAGCACACCGGCCCTCTCTGGCCCTGCAGAAGCTACAGTTACAGATGCCTCTGCATGGGGGGCATTGCCACTCCTGCAAGACAATCACAGTTCAGTAAAGAACACATTCTTCATTTTTATAAAGTAGTTTGAACATGCTAATCACATCCATAGCAAGTTTGGTATATTATTAAGTTGTATAAACCTTGCTTGATCAACATCAAGTTCATAATGAATAAAGTAACTTCATACTCACTGGGTTCAGAAGAGCATCGTGGACTTCCTCTCCATAGCGGTTCCGCAAACAAGGCCCACAAAACTGACCTCTGACTCCAACACACTCAGGGTTACGGCAGTTAGTCTTGGTATCAACAGTTTTCTGGCGGCACTGGTGACAGGTGGAACCCTGCAGAAGCAGGAGGGGGAAAAAAAAAGTTGGTTTCTTGAAATCACTGATGGCAGCTTATAAAACCATATAAACAAAAGCAGTAAAGATGACTTACAGTGACACGGTTGTAGACCTTTTCTCGGACATTGAAGCAGATATTATCCAGTTCTTCCTGGGTAACGTCCTCCACAGGCCTTACCACGTGAGGGATGGTAAGAGCACAATTATAGAAGCGTCGACGGCGTGGCTCCTGAAGAAACAATTGCAATTCAAATACCCAAAAGAGAACTTGGAGCATGAATAAACGTTTAATCCAGAAAACAAATATCTGAAAGTGTATAAAGACAAGAATGTCTTAAAAATAGATAACCCTCCCATCAAAATCAGTGACTCACCGGTTCGTCATCCTCACTGTATCTGCTCTTCCGCACCAGACTGAACTTGTCTTCCTCCTCTTCCTCAGGAGGGGGAGAAGGGGGGCCATCCACAAGCGAGCGGGAACGCGTATGAGGTCGTGACGCTCGTTCTGGGTTCTTTCGCTGAACACCTGGGGTTCCCAGTGAACGGCGAGCAACACGACTAGGCTACACAGACAACAAAAAAGGCTGTTTAAATACTGTTTCAAGACCACCTCTAAAACTATGAAAAATTTTAATATTTGTTCATCATACCGTATTGCCAACAGAGAGAGAGCCCCTCTTTGGGATGAGCCCCGGAACTTTGTTCAACTCTGCCATTAGCTTAGCTAACTACAAAAGGAAATGTTTGCAAATTCAGTTAAGGGGTTGCTAATTTTGTGTTTTAAAGATTAAGTTCTAAATGCATTTTCTTACCATAGCTTTGTTCTCCTTAATGTTAAGTGCTCTTTTTGCAATAAAGTCTTCACCCTCTTCTTCACATTCCATTTCTTGGTCTTTGGATTTAGCAACAGGCTCAGGGGACACAGACTTTTTTTGATTAGCCTTCCTGGGGGAAAACTTCATTGCCACTCTAAGGGTGAAGGAGCGACGGGGTCTCTTTGGAGATTGTGAAGTTTCAGAGTCTGAATCCATTTTCTGAAATTGGAGAGACAAGAAAATGTCATGCATCAAAACTATGTCTACTACAACAATAAGAGAATAACAGAGTTTGCAACTTACCATGGCACCCATCTCATTACTGAAGTTATTGTCCTCAAAGCCACTGCAGTCCTCCTCCTCTGACACTGCTGGGATTTCTAGAGCTTTGCCTCTCTGGGCAGAACTTCTCGTCTGTCTGAGGGGCCTCTTCTGTGCAAAGGTAAATACATCTTTTTTACTTCTCCTCCAATTAAATCAACACTTTTATAAAGCACTACTTAAAGTGCTGCACTGAATATACTATCTGATCATTAGCAATTAAGCTTGCTGTGTTCTACCGTGGTTGCAAAGCCATCAGAACCAAAGCTGTCGCAGCTGTCCTCTGAGGAAGAAGAGGCAGAAGAAGAGGTCTCTATGGGAATAGACGAGTTCCGGTAACTTCTCAGGTTCATTCTTGTGGAGGGGGAAGGGGCCTGCTGTCTCTACAGAAACAGTTTAAAAAGAAAGATACGTGTTTGAGAAAACTCCTTTGCAATGCATGGTTTGTTGAACCGTGTGCAACGTTGAGACAGGAAACCTGAGCTGCAAACTTAATCGGCCAAAATCAACGTTAGCTCCTACAGCAAGTTTACGGCCTCAAAGACCAAATAAATACACAATTAATTTAAAGGTGCAAGCCAAAGATGCGTTGTATGTATACTGTTCATCAAAGTTAATTAATGCAACCTTACGATACGTTTTTCAGAAGAAAAAAAATCTAAGCGCCACTTCTCATAGTAAAAACGAAAACCCACGCGGTCATCTGACTTCTGTAATATTTATCTACTTTGCCTAACAACTATCTTACATCTTACAACTATCTTATAGCAAAGTGTTATGTAACCATACTAAGGTGTGGCGTAAACATTTAACCAACAATAGACAATTCGCGTGTGCAAAACAATGTTGATTAACAAAGAGCAAAAGAAATGCGTTTGCTTACCTTGGAGCGCATTTTCTTTTGTTTTCTTGCAAGGGAGCAGTGCGTCCTGCAGCTGTAAGGTGTGAATGTGGGGGTGACGAGTCGCTACAAAGCGCATAGACTAGAACTTCGCGGGAAATTTCAGGGAGGCGTGGCGCTATTCCGCGCCACGGGAACGTCCTTTAAGGTGAATAATAACATTTATTAAACTAGGCAAAATTTTAACGCTAAATTCAGTTTTTGACTATCTAGTAGTACTTATATACCTTTAAATAATATGTAATATTACCATTGAGAGTACAACATTGAATAAAACTGAGAAATTCAGATTTATTTATTAAACCCTTTAAGGATCTTATGTGGTGGCGCCAAATGGCTTAAACATATTTGCATAAAGGGGCGTAAAGCGCGCGCTCCTGTGACCCACATCCTTTCCTGAGTTAAGAACAGATGTTAACTTTTTAGGGGGAGTAAATCATTTTATTATAAGTTTAAAAATACATTACAAACCATGGCAAAATTAAACATTTCTTAGATGGGACAATAAAACTTGTCATAATTTATATTACCAACTGATAAATAATAAAGTCCAAACATGATATTTAAGTGGTGAGTTCATGAACTGTATGTTTAGCCACTGCAAATATTTTATACTTGAAATAAGGTAGTGAATGAATATAATGCTCTTTTTTCTGTAGAACAATAAGGGATTAATCTCTTCAAGTAATATTAAGTGCTTAGGTCCCTGAGTGAGAATTTCTACCACAAGAAATTCTGCTTTTTACTTTCTAGCATGCAAAGGCATGGCTTTGTTTATCTCCACATAAATTACAGAACACTACATTTGCTGAAGTGAACTCATGTATTCACTTTTTGAATTAGATTTGGTTAATATAGAGACTTTGGGTGAACCCTCATATCAGTGCATGAAATCTAGGTAACACCAGAGAATAGTTTAAAAATAAAACAGTAACTATTTTATACACTTGACACCACATTGTCATTTGAGAAGTTAAAGGTTTTGTTTAACAGTGCTTTCAGGCTACTGTTGACTGTATCCCTGTTTTATGTTTCTGTTTTACAGTATCTTACTTCACAATACTCTTTACTTTTTTGGCCTTTTTAATATCTGCAAAAACCCAACAATGTTTATGTGAAAATTATTCAGAGGATTGTTAAAAAAAACAATAGTTTATCATTAGAATATTACCCAATTTCTTTGTGGATTTGTTTAACCACTGTCAGATACATTTTTTAAGCTACTTATGCCATTGTAATTATTAAAACATCATCTCAGTTCAAACTGTGCACACCCACTCCCAAATACAACCGAGAAGCCCCTAGCTGCGTCCCCTCCCCCCTCGTCCACCCCTTCGTGGACGACCCCTAAGTTGTTGCTTATGGTCTTGCTTAGGAGTTTTTTTCCGTTCTACTTTAGTCCATCCACCATCACTGGTCTTGTCCTCGTCCTTCTGCTTTTCTCCAACTGTTACTGTAACCATCCCTGGAATTATTCGCGGGTGGTGCTGTTGGGCCCCGTGGCTGTTGGTCCGAGTTCGTCCACCATGTTGAAATACTCTAGATCCGGCCTGAGAGAAATGATAGGCTGATTTATGTGACTTCCTGTGGTCTCCTCCATTCACAGTTAGTGTGTTGCCGTAGGCGCTATTTCCTCGGTAGTTGTACGTAGCTCCAGCGCTGCGGGGGCGCTGTCTCTCATGTGCACTCTCAGAAGTGGTACTGGACGGGCTACTGCCCTTTGACCCTAGATGGATAGAGGAAAGTTTAGTTGAGAGAGTAGGTGAGGAGCTTCGGGAGCTTGCCCATGGTGAAAGTGTATTGCTGCTTGGAGACCTCCGGACAGCAGCAGCATAGGATGTTTGGTTCCCAAAAGCAGACAGGAACTGTGGGAGAGTCATGTTGTCTGAGTGGTTGTTGGGCATTACGTTGTTGCGCTCCTGTGCCATGTGTTCTCTCATCTGTTTAAACCTCAGACTGGAAATCCACTGTGGATCAATACCTGGCAGAGTGAGACCACCAAGACATGATGTAATTTGAATCAGGCTCATAATTAGTCAGCAACAACAATAACGAACTCTCCAAATGTCCAAGATGAATGAGTAAAGACCATTACCAGAGTTGGAGCGGCTCCTGTAGTGACCCTCCCCATTGGATGGTGTTGTCTCTATGACCAGCTCCACGGCTTTGATTTCATCTTCCAGGCTGGCTGTACTCCATGGTACTGAGTGAATATGCCTTGTGCTTTTTGGAGATCTGACATCACTCTGTTAGGGCAACAAGCACAGAATCTGTGATACACAAGCTTTGTGCCCTACAGCCTTCCTCATGCTCAATGCTCTCCACTGGACAAACTGTGAGAATTGTTAGTGGACTGATGAATCAAGCATGGAAAATGAATTGACAAAGAGTGAAGTAGAAGTAGAGTAGAAGGAGGTGTTCTGCATTAATTTTACTGCATTTTATGACAAAGATACTAAGAAACATGCTCACAAGTGCAAAAACTGATCACATGTACAATAGGCATAAAAAGTCTACACACCCCTGTTAAAATGGCAGGTTTTTGTGATGTAAAAATGAGCCCGAGATAATCAATTCCATCAACATCTAACTGGCGTTTTAATAGGAATGTGTAGACTGTGTATATCCACATATGTATGCAGACACATCTGTGTAAGCTTTGCCTTAGTGTTTTGTGAATTTCAGTTACCTCATAATTTATAATGCACTCAACAGTCTGTCTGTCAGATATTCCAATAATCCACTTGTCCATCACAAATGGTGGCTAAAAAAACAGAAAGTACTCACAATCAGTGATGTCATCTCAGTTTACAGACCATGTAGTACAGCAGTATAAAACGAAATGATACCTTGGTCATTTTTAACACTTCCACATCTGGCCTATTTGCATTAAAGATGACGTCCTTTATGTAAGTTATGGCAACTTCATCACCATCGAGCTCCATATACATTTTCCATTTGCAGTCCTACAGAAAGGAAAAAGTGAGACATACAGGAACTTTTAGAAATGAGTTAGTGGCTAAAATAAACTTAAGCAGGCATCAGCAGGTACTTTTCACATTTACATTTATGCCATTTGTCTGACACTCTAATCCATAGCATTTCTTGTAGTTGTAAACTTATAAATCATATGGTAAACTACTAAATCAAGAGCAGCTAATTAACTAAGCTACAATCATGGTTGGAATTAAGCTTATTCCAGACCATAACAGAGTAGCATATCAAGCATATCAACAGTATATATTACATTACACATTCTTTATAATATACAATAGAGATACTATACAAATAAATAGTAGATAGGTAAACAATTTCATTTCCAGCAAATACCAAGAGGAAACATATGAAGTAGGTATACAAAGAAATGTATCAAAAGTGCAGGTAGTGCCCTAGAAGATGCACATCATAAAGCACCTAGCGTTTTTATATTGTAGATAAAATATCACATCACAGACACTGATATTAATAAGGGTTTCAATGATTGCTAGATTTACTAATTAAATCAACAGAGTCTGAATTTGCCATTCTAATATAATATAAACATTCTTATAATTGTTTTTGTAGCCACTGGGTTTGAGTAAACTGCAAGGCTAGTGCTCTTCCCAACTGTGAGGTCTTCCTGTGTGGTTGCAGAAGTTGTTTAGGATAATAGCAGTCTTGCGACTGCAACAGTAGGCTAATGTGAAAGTGTTCCATCTTCCCTCTCCACTGCTGTTTTACCCCTTGAGCGAAATGCTTAGCACAGTCCCCACCGTAGTCTTATGACAAAAGGCCCTGGGGCACTCATTTTTCCATGTTTAGAGCTAGAGCTGCAAAAATGTGCTTTATCCAACTGTGTTCCAATTAAGTGTGAAAGTTCAGAGTGTGCACTGTTCCTGCAGACATATCTCTCATTAACTCTGCCTTACCTTAGAATATGGCATCACAAAGCATTTGATCTGAATAAACAAACCCCACGACACCCGGGACAGAAGAAGGCGAATTAGACACAACCCAAAAGGCCACAATAGGAGGAGAGATGTATGCAAGTGAGTCCATAAACATCCACTCTCCTTCGCATTAGCAATGGAAATGAGGCCCTCATCAGAGGGCAGGTTAAAGCGCTGGCCGGCTGAGTGCACAGTGCACATGCTGACAGAGCAGTAATGATTCCTTCATTCCTCCGTCCCCGAGCAGCAGGCGCAGGTCCTTCTTTAAAGCACGTGGCTTCTGCAGCCTCCGCTGCAAGCCAATCTACTGTGTACAGAGATCAGAGCGCGACACATCACAGGGGCCACTAACGTTCGCTAACGTTAACACACACACACACACACAACTCATCTGCTCTGCCCTAGGGAGTGTGTAGGGTGTGTGTGTGTGTGTGTGTACTGGACGGATCTCAAACCAACAGTGTCAAATATATCCTCAATTCACACAAATGTTTCCTAGTCTAAACCCCATTCACCCATTCACACACACACACACACACACAAATCCACAACCCACAAACACACACAGCTGTAGCGCCCTCAAAAACATGTATGTGTGCACCTGTGTTTAAAAGACAGTGGGTAAATAGTGAACCGTAAGTGTGTGCACTGAGGGTATATTTTGTGCATATCATTGTGTGTGTGTGTGTGTGTGGGAGGGGGTCGTTGGGGTGTGTGTTTACATGAGACGTGCATGGTGTGTAGATGGAGAAACTGAGGCCACTGAGGGTATATTTTGCACATGTGAGGGGGTGTGTCAATATGTTTGTGGGGAGGTGTGTGTGCATGTGTGTGTGTTTAAATAAAGGGTGCGTGGAGTGTAGAAGGAGAACTGTGTGTGTACTGAGGGTATACATTATTTTGTACATATGAGAGTAGGTGTGTATATGAAAGTGTGTGTGCACGTCTGTGTTTAAATGAGGGGTGGATGGACTGTAGGAGGAGAACTGTGTGTGTACTGAGAGTACATGTATGTACATATGAGGGGGTGTGTGTGTGTGTGTGAGTTCAAACGAGGGGTTAGGGTTAGGGTTAGATGGCGTGTAAATGGAGATGCATGTGTTTGCACTGAGGCTATGGATGTGTGTGTGTGTTAAAACGCTAAAGTAGCACTGTATGTTCATTGAGGGACTATTTTGCCCATATGAGAGATTTGGTGTGTATATAAAGGAGTGTGAGTTTGCTTACATGCATGGTGTGTAGAAGGAGAACTGTGTGTGTGTGCGCACTGGTATAAATGTGGTCTGCACTGTGCGTAAATGGTGGAGCATGTTTGTGTGCATTGAGGGTATATTTTTGTATGTATAAGTGTGTGTGTGTGTGTTTGCTGGACAGATCTCAAAGCAGAGGTGTCAGAGGTCCTCAAAGCGTGGATGTCAGAAGCCCCGTGTCCTGCCGTAATGCTGCCAGGCTCCTCGGCGCTGGAGCAGGCGGCCGGCGCGTTTGGCCCAGAGCTGGCCCGCTGTTGGGCCCAGCCTAATCACACCGGCAGAAACAATGTGGCGTGATGGCGGCCAGCGCAGCGAGCGTCTAATGACGCCTCATACATAATTCAGCACCTTTCCCTCGACTCAGCGCTGATATCCTCATTAACAGCACACTCGGTGCCTGTCAGATGGCCAGTGCACAATCGCAGGCCCCTCATTTAGTCTTTGAGAAGTGCAGCTGCTACCATGACACCGCCAGCAAAGAGGGAGAGAGAGGGAGGAAGGGAGGGAGGCTGAGAGAGGGAGGAGGAAAAGAGCGAGTGTGTGGGGGAGAGAGAGAGAGAAGGAGGGTGAAAGAGAGGAGAAACGTGGAGAGGGAGAGGCGAAAAGAGCGAGCCAGTGAGAGAGTGAGACAGTGAGAGTGAAAGAGAGAGAGAGAGAAAGAGGTGGGGGAGAAGTGAGCGGAGCGGGTTTGTTTTATTTAGAGCAAAAAACCTTGCAGTTTGTAAAAACAAGGCTGACACGGAGCCTGACACCAGGCAGGGGAAAATAATTAGCTCTCATTTTCTCAGCCTCCTGTTTCCTTCTCCCCGCTGAGTTTCCTCCCCACTAAACCACCACATGTCAGGAGAAATGGGAGGCAATTAGCGGCCTCGCTTCAGCCCCGCCGCATGCACTGAAAGGGGACTATTTATGATGGGACAATGAACAGCTGAAAGATTAAATAACATTTGCCTTTTAAAAAGAAAATGACTTTGGCTAAATGGGCCATTTTTTATTAAATTCAAGCAGCAAGCGGAGAAGCGGCCTTTTTACCCTCTTTGAGACCTGAACAAAGCTTTCGCGCGCAAGAGGGGGTGGATGCTATGTATCGCTTTAGATGAAAGATTTATTTATCTTTTTTTCTGTTTATTTTTAAAGGAGAGAAGAAGAGAGGGGGAAAAAACACAACCTTGTGAACAGAAAATGCGCTTTAGTGCGACGGTGGTCTACAGTCGACGCCAGATTCTGCGTCATTACTTAGGGAAATGGCAACTTCAAGGCGAAGAGTATCGCCATCTTGACACCCTAAAGAGCCTCAGCTCTGTGCACAGATGACAAGTCGTCACCCAGCGAACAAAAGCCTCGATCTGCGCTGCGGCATGGAAAACATTGCGAAATAATGACGGCAAATAAAAAACGTCTCCAGCTATCTTGTGCCATGAGGTGAAAAATAAATTAATTATAAATATGAATCTTTTGTAAAGAAACTGTAAGTGGTTTTAAAAACCTACAGCCAACCGGAGCATTTTAAACGCCAGACTTCTTTAATCAGGTCAGGGGTTTTTCTAAACAGAATCTTCCAAACGTCTGGCTTTGTAAAGTTCACACACAGCTCTTCGAGGGTAAATGTTGCTTCCTAATTTTTTCCACCAAAACAATAATTACACGATTCATTAATGAAATGAAAAGCTACAAGAAATAGGGCAGACCTAAACTCTCAAAGTAAAAAAAAATTAAATTTTGCAAGGTGATTCACATTATTTAAATTAAAGAAACATTAATATTATTGTATTAATATAATATTCTTTTAAAACTACATACAAATAGATCAGACTTATAAAGTCCACGTCCTGTTTTATCTGATATCAAAACAGTATTTGCCCCTTTTGACTTGAACTGACGTGTAAAAAGCATACACATAAAACTGATTTTCTACTGTTACGCTAGGTAAGATATGAGAAATTGGATCTGCAGTATGACTGTTCAGGACTGTTGAAGGTTCTGTGTGTCATAATGTGTGTTTCAGAATTGCAGAGGAGGACATTTACTGTAACTCGGGGGGTGGTTTAAGGGTGTGAAGTACCTTTGGTCCTGTTCCTGGTTTCCAGTGATATCCAAACACCAGCTCCAGATTAACAGTCTTGATCCTGCCCTGCTCCTCCTCTTCCTCCCTCGCCCATTCATCCTGAGAGGACGACAAGGGCAGATACACCATACAGAAAAGCTGTGCATATCGATGTAAAAGTTTCATAAATAGTTTCACTGCCATGGTATTTAATACAGTGTTTACAAGACACTCTTTGCAATAAAAGATGCATTTTAGTGAACAGTGGGAAAAAAGAAATATTGAGACATAAAAAGCAAAAAAAAAGATTAATAAAGAAAGCTCATACCTTTGTTAATGGTGGGAAATGAAAGAGCGCCAGATAATCATCCCTCAGTTTTTCAATTTCAGCCTTAAGTTAAAAAATATCAATAAATATTATCTGTTAGAAACTCTAAGTAATGATATCAGAGAATATCTGGCTTAGCAAGGTCTTTAAATAAAAAAAAACTAAAAAAATTTAGTACAAATAGTTTCACTGTTTAAAAGCAACCATCTAACCAAAAATCATCCATCATTTTGTGTTTATAGGTCAGTTTTGTTCATATTTTTCCACATCTGTTTTCTGAAAGTCCATTGCTGTTCAGCATGTCATCTCCAGATACTGGACACTCATTATAGTGTCATCCCCCAAAAAACAGCCTTGGTCTCTACCTTGATGTGGATGATGTGGCCTTTGGAGGAGATGCCCATGTCTCTCATATCAGCCTCAGAGAGGAGCAGCAACCTCCGCCCTGAGATGTGGTTCTCCTGAAAGATATCAGCGTAATGCTGCATCTCACACCCTGCCTCGCCTGAAACAACACAACCACAAATGTACACACGCACATGCAGGATGAATGCACCACTGCACTAATCGGCATGTAGAAAAAAAATGAACATCAGGCCTTAGAACTGCTTACCTGTCCCAAAAAGTTGTGACATCCAGAAGTGCTGTGAAAATAAAAGTTGAAGACTTGTGGTTTGTTAAAGATCCTATTACTGAACTGGATCGGAAGTGGACTACTGATTTGGTTTAATGGAATATGAAGTGCTACTGACCACATGTTGCTCTGTCCAGGCATGAATGTCCAGATTTGGGAGTAACTATAGAGCAAAAGACACACATAAGAGAATCTGTCATAATAATGACCTTTACATCTTTTATATCATTGTGGAATGTAATACTCAGCCCAAAATGTAGGTAGTGCAGAAGTGTACAGGCCCCAAAAAGTCAAAGTCAAAGTCAAAGTCAGATTTATTGTCAATTTCTCCACGTATACTAGACATACAGAGGAACTGAAAGTATGTTTCTCATTGTCTCACAGTGAAGAAGAGATGCACAACATATAAGACATCACCTGACATCGCCTTACATTACCTAACATTACTTATCACTAAGAATGAAGTACATGATAGAGGAAAGACATATCTAGCGCTAAACAAGACAGAATCACAGGACAAGGATCACAAGACAAAAACACAAGACTGTCACGAGCAGCAAGTCCTGTATGTGCTGTGATAGTGCAGGATGTGCAAAAATGTAACTGTGCAAAAGATGTTTGCTATAGAGCAACTTCAGAGACATCTTATAAAACAGCAGCAACTTCAGAGACTCCAGTTATCCAAAAATATATGCATGTAAATATGAGTGCAAGAATAAAATGTGCAAGAGATATGTTGTAAAGTGCCATAGACTGTGGAACATAGTAGCAGCAGCTTCACAGTCCAGAGTTTTTGGAAGGACAGAGAGCATCACAGCTAAATCACAGCTAAATCACACTCAACCCTAACTATGTCAAGCTCTTTTGCTATGCTATAACACTATGCAGCACATCTGTATGAAACTCCTTAACAAACAGCAGCAGATACATTTGTGTTAACAGAGAAATGTCACTCAAAACACAAACTGCACTACTGCCATTAACGGTATAAAATGCTATACATAGAGAGAGAGATGCGCAAAGAGAGAGGGAGGGGGAGAGAGACTGTCGGATGGTCAGATGGACCCCTAAACCCCCATCTGTCTGTCTCTTATCAGACTAACCAAATAGTATTAAAAAAAGGCCACTGGCTGCCAAAGTTCCATTATATACGTTTGCTTAATTGAATGTGCATTTCGAGCAACCATCTTGTATTTCACAAATGGCTTGCATGGTTTTATGAGGATGGGAAACAGACTGTTGACAGAGAAGAGAAGGGTATGAAAGGGGGTGTGAGGAGAGAAGTCAGCACAAATGAGTCAGTATTTAAAATTCCTCAATCAGCTCAGCAGGCTTCAGACGGGTGCAGCATACACTCTACACTCTAATGTCCGAGACCCTGAACTCAGTAACTTCTGCAGTAGCATACCAACAGATCAATCTGAAGTTACAGCTCAGTTTAATCAAATAATACAGTACCTTGTTATTAAGAAAAACTGCAGAGCATACATAAGTGAACAGGATACAGAAGGTCTATTATGTGCTGCTGAGAAATGTACATGTATAACGCTAGTGAATGAATGAATAAAGCAGTGAGTAGCATGTGACTGGGCGAAGGTCAATATGAAGCTCATCTGCAAAGATTTCTCAATACCCCACGTGAAGCATGACTCACTACAGCCTCAAGTTTTATTCTTATTTCTAGAGGTCGTACAGTAAGGTCAGTCCAGGGAGACAAAAAAAGCAATGATAAAAATATAAAAATATGAAACAAGTTGTTTTACTGAACAGAAATGACAATTTGTTATAAACTTTATTGTGGGAAAAGATAAAAGGAAACAGGATTAAAAATAGTAATGTTAAGTATGAATTGCACAGTTATGTTTAAGCAATATACCTTCTTACATACTTCTGTATTAAATATTATAATATACAAATGACTAATGTTTTTTAAAAGTTAAATATCTGAGAAAGTGCATTTTAGCTTTACAACAAACAATGGAATAGCAAAAAGATTGGATTGGATGAAAAAGTTGTTACACACTATAATTATTTCAATAAAGCTTGCATTGCACACTCATACATGAGCTTTAAATATCTGCTTATAATAACAGCTTACTCTGATAAATCTCTTACTAGCCTTTAGCTTAGTTCCCTATAAAGACAAAACCAGTTAAATCTACACACCCACATTTCATTAAATATACAACAATATTTCCAAATAACATTCTGTCATCACAATGCGTGTGCAAACTGCGTTTGATTTTTAAACGATGGCTTAATCAGCACTCACTGAACATGTAAATTGAGTACAGTTGTAATAGGTTTCAACGGTACAATGAGAATTGCAAAGAAAAGAGTGGTACACTAAAAAGCTACTAACAAAACCAGGAAAGAAAAGGAAAATTTCTTCCTTTATAGAAAACCTTGGAATCTGTCTCTCACTGTCCGTGTCTCCCTTTTCCTTTGTCTTTATGTGGTTCTCAAAGCCTCAACTCTTTGCACACTGCTCAAATTGTCCAATTTTAATGTCAGGGAAATGTCACATCATAAAATCACTGCATCCTCACCAGGCTGTCGCGCTGCTCTCTCGCCTGTCGGTGTGGCGCTATACGTCCACTTCATTTACCATAAATGACGTCCATAAGGACTCTGTAGGCATCAGACCTGCTTGTCTGATGCAGTCCATATTCACCAATAGGAAAACTATCTACTTCACCTTGGATCTGACAGGTTTCCATATTAATAGCTCTTTGACAAAATGTCATTTTGAAACACACTGTTAATATTAAAAAACAAAGCAACAAGAATATCCAGTAAATACAAAATACATTAATTCTACAAAGAGTCGTTGCATTTTTGCGAAAACACATTATAAGACCACAGTTTTGAGGCACACAAACTGACTGACACCTAAGTGCACATTACATTAAGTGTCCTACTCCCAATCACTGTCGCTGTCATCAGACCAGCTCAGGGCTGCCATGTCCGTGGCCATGCAGATTTTGTGTCCTTCTCGCACGGAGCAGGTCTTGGACGAGTTCTGCGTGGCCTGCATGCTCAGCTCCATGCCGGAGTGCAGGACGGGGCAGGACGTGAGGTCCAGAGCGAACATGTCCTCAAAACCCCTTATTACGGCCTCCAGAGACAGAGTCCCCGGGACTCCGTTACACAAGCTCCCAATCTGACACAGCGCTGACGTGTTCACTTCCTCCACCTTAGACTCAAAATACGACTCCGAACTTATCTTAGTGGCCACAGGGAAAAAGAGCTGAGGGAGGAGGAGAGAGAAAAAAAAAAGGAACAAATAGATGAAAGGAATAAGGAGGTAGTGACAGGTTCAGAGATAAAGGAAAAAGAGGGAAAGCACAGACAAAAAAGAGAGAAAAAACAGGAGGAATTAGCTTCAGATCACAACCAGCAGACAGAACAGAGGAAAATCTGGTCATTTTCAAGAGAACAGAGCAGATTGAAATCTCTTTAGGAGACAGAGGATGAAGGTCAACAAGTCCGAACTCCACTAGCACCTGTATATTTGAGTCTCTGTGAATGAATGCAAAGCCACAGCACACTGATCTTTCCACATCTGTCAAGGTACCATTTTAAAGCCAGCTATATTAGCTAACAATCAAATGAGGCCAAATGTCTTTCTTATTCTCAGGTCTATCTGAGAATAACATAAAGTGATTGGTTAGACTTGTGCACACATGCACACGCCACTTCCTGATCTGGTATACCTGTGTGGTGAGTCCAGGTGGGGCAGTTTGGGCAGGGATGGCTTGTGTTGGTGGAAATGGGGAGAAAGAGAGAAGGACTCACCGGAGTGTTGGACTGATCAATGAGTTTCCTTTCCCACATCTTAAGGCGACGCTCTCGCTCTTTCAGCTCTTGCTCTTTAGTGCTCAGGTCCCTCTCCAGTCTCTTCAGGCGTTCCAGTGTTGCCTCAATCTCACGCCTTAATGTATTAAAAAACACACACAAGAACAGGTCTTCACGAGCAGTAATCATTCATACAGACATATCCACATGTGAACATGGGCAGATGTAAGGTCAGTTTCTTCACCTGTGACTAAGCCAATGCCTAGACTAGCTTTGAGTTTCAGGGGTGAACCTTCATTGGCAGTGCAACTTAGTCCAAGACTGGGTTTAATCCGTGTTCAAGAAACCAGAAGATTTCAGCGTTTACAGTATCACTAGGTGTAAAAATGATGTGCTGTGTGAAGGCTCGAATGGATATCATATGAACTATACTGCACTGGAAATAATGCTCAAATAAAATACTGCCAACACATGGGACTGTATGTAATTTCACACCTATTAGTGTGAGCATGACTAGGCATTATATAAGCATTATTACACTGGAAACACTCGTATGGCCTCCCCTTAAAATTAATTTTCTAATTCTGTAATCACCCTAGTGTCCGCCAGAGGGTGGCAGCGGCGAGCTGCACATTTTCCTTCCAACTGCAATTATTTATGAAGGGACACTGAAGCAAGCGGACCTCCCACGCACCTCCCACTCCCACTCCAAACTTCCCGTGTAACTGATTTCCCTGCTTGTTGCTTTCATGACAAACGTACATGGAATTTCACATTCATATGTGCACTTGGCTTCCCTTTTTTCAAAGACACCACATTTCTTCCCTTCATATGCTTTCTCTCTATCCTTCAAGTTCCTGTTTAAGCAGTAGTAAGGTCCTGGGGGGCAGGAATTTCCAGTTCTCATCTCCTGGCCCTCTTACAATATTCTTAATATAGTATCATAGATCCAGAATCTTCCAGACCAGTTTGTCACAAAGTCATAAAAGCGAATGCCGGTCAGTACAGGAATGCTTCCTACTAACCATGATAAGATCGTCTTCATACTTAACTATTTTTAAATGTTTAACTCATACGTTTAGCATTCAGCTGCCATAGCACAACGTGCTGTGTAGAAGTAATTAGATATTTACCACATCTGAATCTTATGTTGGCTCTAGTACAAACTGGATTGAGAACAAAACGGGCTGACTGCATGAATAGTGCTAAAGGTCAACATAATTTGAGGTACTTACAATATCCGTTGAGGAAACAGTGTTTATATATGTCAGGGGTGTAATCTATATATGGCAGACCTAATAATACTCTCAGTGCCCCCAAAATTATGCACTGCCTACAGAAAGATGCTCTGCATATATCACTAGATAAGTTTATTATTATATTTTTACAATTATTTGAACATTTGTTCACTGAAAGATATAGCTGCTTATGTGTGTGCGTTTGTATTTGTGTGTGTGTGTGTGTGTGTAAACAGCCTTACCTCCATTCTGCCTTATTTTGCAGGAAGGAGTTGCACTGGTCAGAGAGCTGGCTGTCGTTACACATGGTTTCCAATAAGGAAATTATCTCTTTGAACCAAGGCCTTTTCTATAAAACAGCAAAATACAACATTCCTTTACAGTGATTTATATTTTGAACATACCTTTTACAAATGAAGCTAGGCTCCACAAAAATGAGCTCATTCCACCAGACAAATGATGCATCAGTGTGCTCATATAAGTATTTATCTGTGCTATTAACTTATTAGGCTCACTGTTATTATGTGAGTAACGAGTAGGCCAGATTAAGAAAACATTTATAAAGAAAACAGTATGAGCAATCTGCATTTTAAAATACAGAATTATATCATCATTCATCAATGACAACAGAAGTTTAGTGAACCGCAGTGGCCATAGCAAAGACATGATGACTCGAGTCATACTAAGAATATACAGAATCTCTGGAGTATTTTACCAGAGAACAAGACATCTTTACATGGTTAATAAACAGCTTGTTATAACACTGCTATCCTTGAACTTGTTGTCATGTTTTGGGAGTTGGGTATCCAATGTGGTGGTAAATTCTTGCCCCTTATTATCCCGAATGACTGACAGCATGAGGGCTGGGCCAGAGAGCATCTATTTATCATCCTCACTGAACTGGGTGTGGAGCGCTCATGGAGATATGTGACCTGACAATCTGAACCAGAGATGAAAAACAGACTATAGTAGGAAGCAGGACAGTCAGAACCCTGCTGTATTCTAGAGGCAAGTGATATAAACACTTACAACACGGTCTTTGCATCACGTTCCTCCTTAATAAAGCTGACTCACCGCTCTGTCGGTAGGGACTATGTGTTTGCTCTGCTATTAAGGATGAATTAGAGACACCCACTACACAGGACAATTGAGTCCCATATACTTATACAACAGTAACAGTGTAATTATTGAATAGGGGACTGCTATTGCAACTCTTTGCATCATGTGTAATTAAAAGTTTATAACAAGGCTGCTACCTAATATCAACACCATAACAACCACATATGTGGAAATTATGTGCTCATATTCAAACAATATGGTGGCTGATGCTACATGAAGTGCAATATGTGTAACCACAAATCACACAAAAAATGACTGGAGGCTTACTGTTGGATCTGTTTCCCAGCACCTTTTCATCAGACCTGCAAAACTGGCAGGGCAGCTACTGGGTATAGTTAATCTCTGTAACACACACACATACACATACAGACCTTTTAAAACCTTATTTACCTTACTACAAGATCGATTTACTACAGAAAGAAATCCACACAGAGGATTAAAATCAGCATGCATTATTTAACATTACGACTTTCTGTTTCCCTTTATGCAATATGGGACAGAGCTGCTTCATATATTACAAAAGGTAAAAAATATCAATTTGTTTGGATATTAACTCTGAATTTTGGCCTATTGGTTGCTATTTAAACAGCCACTGCCCAGGGAGCTTCTCGCATGTTTACACAGTGATGTCGGGGTGAGAAGTGTCACTGCAGATCATAATCCGTCAGTTAACTATTTACCTCATTCTTCTCTACAACCAGCCAAGCCACCTGCAGTCCCTCCAGCCCTTTAAATGGAATCTCACGAGTCAACATTTCCCACAGCACCTAAGTCATACACACACAAACCCATGAATGCGCACAAATGAACACACAAACACTGCACACGTATGCCCATTTATGTCCTTTTTAAACAATATGAAATAGAAGTGTATAACAACCCAAGTTCTACAGTCAGACACACACAGGGACTCACCACCCCATAGGAGTACGTATCACATGTTTCAGACACAGGGAGGCTCTGAATGACCTCTGGTGCCATCCAAGGGAATGTTCCCACCAGAGACATGTGAGTGGTGTGAGAATGGAACTTAGATGCGCCAAAATCACAGATCTGAAATCATATGAATGAAATGCAGAACAGCAGCAATTCAACAAATAGTTCTATGGTTGGACCAAAACGAATTAACATGCAAATGCATGACTCCTGTGACATTCACAAAACTTCTGTGTTATTAGTTTGACTAAAGCTGGGTTTTGCTACTCAACATTTAGCCCAGATGCAGAATCATAAACAAAATCTGCCTAGACTGGCTAGCAAAGTCCCCAGGCTTTTTCACACTATCAAACTTTCCTTTGTGATTTTCCATCCCACGTGCTGAACGAATCAAAGACCACTCAAAGCTGACATACCTTGAGTACTTTGTCTGCAGTCATGACCACTGCAAAAAAAAAACACCCACAAAAACATGGCAACCACAAGGTTAGAAAGTCAATGGAAACTATTTTCTTGCTCTAACTAGGTTTCTATTGTTGTTGCCCTGGATTTTAAAACCACATAAACATCTTATAAAAAGATCTTTTTTCTACATAGACACGAGTTAATTGTTTGGTAAAAGTACCATTTCTGGACTTGAGATCCCTGTGGATAACTTTCACTGGGGCCTCCGTATGTAAATAGTGCATTCCTGCAGAGAAATGACTTTAATCAGCATGAGTTACACCAACAACTTTTACAGCACTCAGCAATCACAATGTCATTCAAAATATAATTCTGTCAATTCTACTATAATATTCGGAAAAAATGGGGAGGATTTATTCAATATTACTGCACTAAAACTAACTGAATTTCAGTAATTAATATTACATTTTTAATTGACTGCACATATTTAGCATCTACATGCAGAATCTGCAGTTTCTTTCTAGCCTGTTGTTGCGACTGCATGTCTGCTTATTTGTGTGTGTGTGTACCTTTGGCTATCTCTGTTGCCCAGGTCAAGATCTGTTTCATGCTGATTTCTTCACTTGCCTCACTTGATAAATACTCATATAATGATCCACCACTGGCATATTCTGAAGCCCACCATGAAAAGCAACACATATGAGAGGGAATAAAAGAGAAGGGCAACATAAATAAGACTGTACAAATGATCCTTTAAACAACTTTGATAAGATGTTTTGTGCAATGTGACTTGTGTTGCTTACATGTCTTCTTTTTTTCTGTACATATGTGATAAACCAGGAAAAACTTGCATTTTAAATGTGTTTTAAGGATTTTTTCCAACAGTCTGTAACTGCCTGGAGTGGCACTGCTTCTCTAATATATTATGCAAAGCACTGCTAAATATGCATTGCTAAATTTGGTAGAGAAGAACTCTAATCCCATATTACAAGCACCTTGCCTACCATATAAAAATGTCTCACTATACTATAAATCTCTGTAAAGAGAAAGGGTGACCCCTATTGTCCAGCTGCATCCCAAAGAATGTGTAATACATCGGTCTGAAGATCTTCTAGGCAGTGATACATTCAAATTCGTCACATGAAATATTATTTTAAACCTTGCATCACAACCCATCATCTCTCTCTCCTCTGTGAGACAGACAGTACTATGTTTATGGTGCTTTGTCATTACTCAATTGTACAATGTACATGTCGATCTAAATCTCCTGTGGAAAAACACAGATGCAGTTTAACACTTTTAAACTGTCCTCCAAAGACAGAAAGATCTTAACCTGTGCTTAATGACATCAACACATGCTGTGTTCTACACCTGCATAGATACACAAGCACAGAGGGAAATGTACATATATATGAACGCCAATGTTTATGCAGGACCTTAACCTTCAAAATCGCTGATACTGACATCATAAAAATGTGCTATTTATATAAAGTCGACTCTGCATAACTACTCAGCTGTGCAGCTGGGCCTTTCTGAAATGAATAGTTTTCTATGGTAACACGCTCCAGTTAAGCACACTTTGTATAAATGCAAAGTGCGGGTAAATGCATCCTTTTACATGGGCCCCATCTCAATATTGAAAAGAAAAAAATATTTTGAATAACTGCACAAGCTTTTCTCATTTTGGGATGTGATTTCACATGCAAGCATTAACTGTATTAAATATAAGCTGTTTCGTGAAACCATATCACATGAGAGTCAACTTCAGTAATAGCAGTTAATATCAAGCCACACATCACAGCATAACTAAATAAACATTCCAATCTTCTCCTCCATGGACTTTGTATTCTCTCCCAATACACACCCAACATTATGCAACACCATTTTCTTCTACGTTCTTCTGAGACATCCCATGGAGGTTTCTTATAAAGCCTCTTCGATTAGATAATTGATAACTGCAGAACTGTTGCATTGCATTATTCTTCAACAATAAGACAAACACACTGGCAAACTTCAGAGAAGACGCCGAAAAACATGTGAGGACAAGTTTCTGACTATTAGCGTTTCTCTTTTGACGTGGCAGAAATATATCACTGTAATGACTGACCCTCAAATCATGGGTCATATCTAGAATAAAGTGAAGGAGATTGATTGTCTATTAAACGCGGGTCCTCTGCTTCTTCAATAATGAAATACAACAGGACAGAAAAGATTTACAGCCCTGCTGATGAAAGTGGAAATATGAGAGTCGTGCTGGCTGTAAATGTTCCTGCTTTACCTGCTGCTAATTAGATCTGCCTTTGATAAATAGAGACAGCGGCTCCCTGACAACCCAACATCAGCCTCTCCCAGCCCTCCTACCACACCAACAAGCACATGGCCTTCCATCCCAGTCCTCAGTCCAGGATATAAGGATTACAGTATAATTTGTATGTTTGTTGGGATTGGAATTTCTGGCATTTGTTTGTAATTTGAGATCAAATTGTTCATTTGTGCAATATGTACGTCTGTTCTACGCAAAAGATAAGTTACACTTACTGCTATTCGTTGTAGCAAAAATCTGTTGTAGCATTTTGAACACTCACAAAAATTCTGATATAGAATCAAGATACAGGTATGTTTGATATTAAATGAGAACATAAAATGCTGGTGATAACCATGGTGCTGTGATAATCTCACTCATCCCCAACAACTCAAAACAACAACCAGTGATGCAGTGCGCTTTTTCAAAAGAATGTTGATGTACAGTGTGCATTTTAGGATGACCTCGACAAAGGAATAATGAAGATGACTAAATAAATATTGATACTGATATACTGCTGCTGGCTTTTTATTAACCCTAAGTAAATAATGCAACAGTGTTGAAACTATGATAGTAGTGAGATAGTAGTGATAGTAAACCAGCTATTCAAAAATGATGAAAAAGTCCAGATGGAAGAGGAGTCATCTAAAACAAACCTGTGACGATTCCATAGTTCGGCGCCTCGAGAATTGCACCGTAAAACTGGATGATGTTTCTGTGGCTGAGAACACTCAAGATCTCTGCCTGTCAAAATAGAAGCAGGATAGAAAATGTGATGCCTATCCATTTCGAGCAGGGTTCAAAATGACATTGCAGTCTTTTGCATGCAACACAATTTGCTGAGTTGAACGGTGTCACATTATGAGGCTAATTTGTGTTTTTTGGAAATGTAATAAAATTTATTAGCAAAAAATATCCTAAATGTTTGACATTTAGAGTGCGATTGTAATCTCTGATACAACTCATATTTGGTTATGCAGTCAAGAATAACTTTTCACGTTACATAAACTCATGCAAAACTCTCAGGATATACATATTATAAATCAACAGACAAACTCATCACTTCTAAAGTAATGTAAAGCCAAACACAGCGCTCACCTGAGACTAATATGATTTAATTATGTCACAGTTTTTGCTTAAAGACATAGTGCACAAATCTCAGTGTTCACAAATGACATCTTCAGTGCCACACACACACGCCCTCTTCAGAGCGAGAGGGGGTGCATAATCGAGACGGGTGGATACAAAGTCAGCACCAGGCGCCGCATGCAGAGAGGCAATTAAAATGATTATCACACTGACAATTAAAACCCATATATGAAAAGCACAGGCAATTATGTCTCCCACCTCTTTTTCGATCTTCAGCAGCTTTTTCACCGCCACCTCTTTGTTGTGTGAGATCCAGAGAGCGCGGTACACGCTGCCGTAGCTCCCACCACCGCAGTTCTCGTAGAAGAGGATGTCATCGAACTTGATTTGAACGAACGAGGCGCCCAGAGACGCCATGGCATAATGACAATTTTGAAACGCTCAGCTCTACTGAGAGAAAGAGAGAAAAGGAGAGAAAGGAGAGAAAAAACATAGGCAAATTTAGAAATGAAGTGTAGAGTGACGTCCTGAACTGGGCTGCTCTTGTCTCTGCTTTGGCTCTATTTATGTACATGCACAAGCATGGACACACTCGTGGAGTGACAGAGATAGCGATATGTACTCACCCCTTCCCACTCGTCCGCCCACCAATCCACACACACACACACGCAGAGCTACAGTTACAGGCAGTCAGAGCTTAGTGTTCCCTTACATTAACAGGTTTGTCTTTGGTGCCATTGGCTGTCTCAGCAGATGGGATGTGTTTGTCAGGAAAGGGTGTACTTGGATGCCTGTGTGTGTGCAGGACTACGAAACTCTGTTTGAAACAGTATACAGGACTATGAAAGTGCATTCTAAAATGTGGGAAAGATGAGAAAAGTGACACAGTTTGTATTTGCAAGTATAATGTGTAAAAGTTAAAACTATACGTCAGTGCGTTTGATCATGTGTGTGCAAAAAGAAATTCCTCATTCCACCATTACTATGTGACTCAGATTCAGTCACACACAGAATGCAGGCGCGAGCTTATCCTGACCCTGCTGTAGGCATTCCTGGCATTCGTGTCCAAGCTGCAGATTCACCTCTGATTGACCAAACCATCATTATCCATTATGAACTGTTCCAGAACATTCTCGGTCATTCAAGTGAACTTTTGAAAAGTTGGCCCCAGTACATTCTCTGAGGTTCATGCAAAACTTGGTTCTTGCCAATGACACAGGTTGCACACGTGAATAAAGATTTCATGTCTGAATAAATTGTGTCCATTGTGCGAAAGGAAAACAGCATTGGACCGGAAACAAGTTGTGAATTCCCTGCAGTGCTTAAGCATTAAGCTTGAGGTAGCAATGTAAAAGGGATTACATGGCAGCAGAGGAGAACAATGCTTCAAGGATAAACTTGATCTTATCTTATTTAATGACAATATGAGGTGTTTCTCTTGCTGGGCCAAATTAGTGGTCTCAATATGAAAGTGGCTGTGGATGAGGAAGAATGAACAGACCCTTCTGCCACCAAATTAAAGACAGAACAATAAAAAACACCTCCTTTTGATTTGAGGGTTTACAAACTCTAAATATGTCTTGTTAGAAGGCAGTGAGATAGAGGAGAAGAGATGGAACACTAATCCTTGCATTAGAGGAAATTGTTGTGCTCTGGTTGTTCAGGACATTCGCATTTTGGGTGCAGTAATTATGGCTTTTAAGAGGCTGCTACCTGCGGCTGCATTGGGCCCGTTATAGCTCGCAGCGGGGCGCGGCTCCATTGTCACAGAGGGGCGCCGGTGCTCGTGCACGGCTCTAGGCTATTGGCGCTATATTTGGACCTCGCTCTACTTCCCACATGAGCTTTCGTGCAGGGCATGCACGCTGGCCCGGACTGGAGCGGTCAAGGAGGATCTTCGCAGCTCTAAAGCCATGAGCAGGTTTTATAGGTTCTAAGTTACATCAACTGACAGAAAGGAACTGAGCGGTGTGGGGAATGTTAGCTAGTGCTGCATTCATGAGCTCCTCTTAAAGTGGTAAACAGTGCTGGGGATGCTATTTTTCAACAGAAGCATCTTATGATCAACTATAGTAGCATTACTATAGTTGATCATAAGATGCTTCTGTTGAAAAATAGCATCCCCAGCACTGTTTACCACTTTAAGAGGAGCATCTTATGATCAACTATAGTAGCATTACTATAGTTGATCATAAGATGCTCCTCTTAAAGTGGTAAACAGTGCTGGGGATGCTATTTTTCAACAGAAGCATCTTATGATCAACTATAGTAATGCTACTGCCTTAATATAGTAGTTAGCTACACTACAAGCTACAGAGGAAAAAGTAGATAATTACATCAAAGATATTTAAAACTTTTTGCAATCGACTCCGACTCCAGTCTGATTCCAGTTGAAATCAATTCCAGAAAATTATTTTTTACAACTTTCGAGTCATTTCAAGGAAGGACGTCTTGTAAAACAGTACATTGCAATATTGATAGCATGAAAAACAGTATATGTAGATTATAGTTTTTATCTGTCTAAAAACATTACGAGCACTATTGGCACTCTATGCGTTCACTTATTCACTTAACTCAGTGATATGCTAAATGTCTGCGCACAATCAATTCCAAAGCTTTGGAGTCGATTCTCCATTTCGAGTCTAAGAGAATCGAGGAATAGTTCAAGTGAAAAGACATGCCAAACATGAGAACTACTTTGTGTTTGGTCTAACTGCGAGTTTAATGTTCGATTTACACAATTTTAAAAAGTAGTTCATAGTCTGACCAGCCTGAGGACTTTGCCATTTACACAGACATTTACGCCTGTGGAGTTTTGGTCACGATCTTGGAAGATTATAGCACGCGACTTTGTTGCGGTTCTAGTCGTAGAACTCAAATATGTTTGATAAACTAAAACTCGCTCACAACTCAGGCGCAAGGACAAATATTAGAGTTTGTGGTCTATTTACACTGCCATTATCTGCACCGAGCAAAATCTGCAGATTAGTAGCTAATGCCCTGAGATTCAGGGGTGAAAAACAGGTCAAAAGTCGCATGGTGTGAACCAGTTCGGCTCCCGCCAGGTCTCTCCGGTCACCTCGGTAACGAAGAGGAACCGCGGGCCTTGCGCTGTTTGATCGCGCTGCTATTGCGAGTCAACATGAAATATTGGAACAGAGAAGCTAATAGATGATAAGAGTTATCCCTACAGAAACATGACTTCGAAAC
The DNA here is from genome assembly GCA_032718565.1 of Distichodus sexfasciatus. Classification (NCBI taxonomy): domain Eukaryota; kingdom Metazoa; phylum Chordata; class Actinopteri; order Characiformes; family Distichodontidae; genus Distichodus; species Distichodus sexfasciatus. Next base: position 5,248,200 of record JAVGVS010000001.1, read on the forward strand.
AAACATTAACATTAATAAAAAAAAATTCTATAGTACAGACGATTAAAACTCCATTTTCCACTAATTTGCAGAGCCACTTTAAGTAAAGTTAAACGTTTGCTATAATATACACCATTATTTAACTCCACAAAAAATAATTTACAATGTATAATACCGTTGTGTTGTTAATACATCAGTGTGTGCTCAGTCTGTTTCTCTGCTCTGGTTGTGTGTGTGCTTGTGATGATGATGATGATGATAGTGCCCCATATTACATTATAATTTGTTTGTAATTGTTTATTATCATGTATTTACAATTGGACTGATTGTAAGTCCTTAACATTGTACCAGTGTATTCAAATCGCATCTTATTATAGTCACCATGCATCATCTCCATTCCATCATGTCATCTCCAAGATCCTGTTTAACCTCTCTTCAAACCTTTGTAAAATCAGGTTTCCTCTGATGGAGGTTTGACTTTTTTTTTTAAACTAACCCTAACCCTAACCCACTGTTCTCCTCCTTAATGATTCATTATCTGTATTACTTCTGTAAAATCATGCCATTTAGAAAACTGCTCTGTAACACCATGAGTCTTTTTAAGTGTACAGTTGTGTAGCATGTATGAACTAAATGTCAAAACTAATGATCATGAAGTTGCCTCTTCCTATAATACTTTAATATCTTGTCATTTAAAAAAGTTGGTTTCTTTTTACGCTTTAATGATATATAGTCTGGTGGAACTCCAGAATATTCTTTTGATCATACAGCTTTCTACACACCAGGGAAATGAACAGAAATGAACAGAAGCCCTGACAGCTGACAGAAGCAACCAGCACACAGGTCAGGTCACATGACTAGAAGTGGAAAAAGAAAGCAAAACCTCCTGAACCGGTTGGAATTTTCCTGTCTATAACGTGCATTAGATCCGGAGCCGGCACTCTGTGGTATTCGACCAAAAAGCGAATTTTACTACAAACCTTATTAACAATTAAATTCATTATCTGAATAGGGATAAAGTTAACTACACAACCTAATAACATTGTTTAACCAAATTAAAAGTCAAACTGTTTGAATGTGTCTGTACAGCGGCTTACGCACAGAACAAGTGATGTTACAGTTTGTAATGGCCTGCGGTAAAAACACCGCGACTCAACGTTGTGGAAATGTAAAACGTGTTTCACGTGACTTTCCACGGGTTTTCCCTCTCTTCTAATTCATCAACCTTTTAAAGGTTAGCGTTCGGTAACGTTTCGACACAACCGCAGGCCGAGTACTGCTATGCACAGAAATGTTACCAACTTCATCAAGTTTTACTGCCGTATTAGAGCTGGATTAAAACCACTTCGCACTTCAGCAACATGTTTTTCTAAATCAGCGCCATATCCTGAAAGAAAACCTGTGACAACACGTACGCCCTTTGTAAAACACGAAAAAATAGGTATACCGAGAGAAGAATAAGTGGCCACATACCGGCTCGTGTTCTCCACACCGACTGTGTGAGGGCGCTGGTAGTGGAATTAAGTTGCAGAATAATCACGACCAGGTCAAGTCTTCTCGGAAAGTGACACTTGCGCTTTTCCGCTGGAGTCCTCGAGTTGCTCAATAACTCCCGAAGAACGGCCAAGTGTGTGGAAACCGCGGAGTTTCTACTGCGCTGTGCGTGACAACAGCGCCTCATCGTGGGCGGAAACGGCATGGCGCTGCCTCACAGAACGCCGCAGGAAAATATTTGGGCTAGGAACGTTTGCGCGGCTTTGACCAAGCACGGCTGTGATCAAGCTTGCATTAGTTTGTCTTGTGACTTTATGTTTAAATTTTCTCTCATATAATACATTTGTATTGTTGAATTTTAATTACAGGCGAAATTATTACTATAGTAAATGTTTAGTGTTAAATTGTAATTTCTGTTCAGTGACATAATGTTTATTTATTAAACACACGTATTGGATCGCTATTATGTATTGGCTGATACCCAAATCCCAGGTTTCTTCATTGATATTTGCACTAAAACGTGCATGACTATTTTCTACCAAATAACATAAATGTGACAGTTAAGGTGTACAATAATACTGAGATGAATAGAGTCTAATTTGACGGGACATATGCCTCCTTTAATACCTTTGTACTACTTACAGAATAAACACATACTGTGCTGGCAGAGACCAAATAAGTGCCGATTCTTGATTCTGAGCTCCTTTGGTTTTAAATCAAATAAATGTGAGGTAAAAAGGCCAGTTTATTTAAGGAATATTTTCATCTATAATGTGTACCCATTACCTTTTATATGCATCCCATCCCAATATTATAAGGGACAAATTGTAGACTAAATAAGAAGTTTTACTTATTTGTTCAATTTAGATAGATTTTAAATGAACTGTAACTGCAAGTGGGACTATGCTAATACATAAAGAGCCTATTTCCCAGTAGAGGATTAAGTTTAGTTCTACACTAATTTAAGTTTGAATGGTAAATCACAATTGGTACTACAACTTAGTCCAACACTAGGTTCAATCCACAAACAAGAAACCAGCCCAAAATATTTTTAATGCAATAACCACAGTCAGGAAGTTGCAAAACTGAGACACCACAGACTGGGCAAGGCTTCTGGTAAGGATTTCAAGGCTGTATGATAGACCAAAGTTCATAAATGAAACCTTATATGGTCTGAGAGGAAGAAGATCCAGCTGTATAGATCCTGAATGAGAAGAGTTATTATTATGAAGAGGCAGTTCACAGTGGTAAAGAATCAATTCCAAACTTTTTTCCTGTTTCTCATAATTTTCCTCCTTAATTTAACATCAAAACTCATTTCAACTCAATTCAATTGTGACAGTTTTCCTAAAATCAAGTTTTAACAAAATATTTGATGTTCATGGTTTTTCACATGAAATGTCTTATGAAAATATTTATGAATAGTATTCCAAGTAGTTTAAAATTCTGAGTTTGGGGTTGAAGCTTCTTAGAATGCGCTCTACATATACTTAAGTAAAACATCTGCACACTCTTTTTTTAGATGAGGCTTAGGCCCTCAAAGTAGTGTTTAATGTCATGCCGAGGTACAAATAAATTAAATAATTACATCAGATGCAACACACAAACCTGAATTATTCAAAAACATTAAAAAATAATAAGATAAGCTTTGCAAGCCTTTACAACAAATCAGCAAAGACCTCTGCTGCTTACACTCTCTGAATCTCAAATAGACAACGTATAAGCTATAAGCAAACCATTCTCTAATTTGTGCTTAAAATTTTAGAATGTTTAAAATCCCCCAACAGACATCCTGATAGTGCTTGTTGTTAAGCTAGAGTACAGTTCAAATCACACAAGGACAGGACATTTCAGAAAAAATATACAGTGTGCAGCACACAGATGTACAAAACCCTGCAAAAGATTGTCTTCCATTCTTGGGTAATTAAAAATAAAACATTGAGGACAACTTGGCAATGGCATACGCAGGTTTTGGTGTGTGTATGTGCCAAGGTCCATGCTTAACATGGTAGGAAGAGCGCTGTATGCTTGTTACATATTGGATGCAGCTAGCTTATTTATTGGCAGTACTGAAGCAGCATGGGTAGTGTTGTTTGGTAGTAGAGGGCAGGATCAGGGCCGCCGGGGCTCCAGCTTGTGAGAAAGCTGTGACAGGATACGCTGGTTGTCGATCAGACAGATTTGACGCACATAGCTGCGAACATCTTGGAGGTTCTTGGAAGTTGCCTGCGGAGCTTCTTGGTCTTAAAATGACAGCAAGAAAGAGAAAAATACAAAATAAATGAATACTGTTTAAAATGACACAGCAGAAGGTTTTAAAACGAGTAATTCCTAAAGAATGAAACACCATAAACCCAATCTATTAAAAGCAATCCTGTTAGGGGTTACGATGCAGGTCATCTTTTTTCATTTCTTCCTATTATCTGACCCTTCCTCTTTTACACCAACCACATGTCCTCTCTCACCACATCTGGAAACGTCCTCTCCGGCCTTCCTCTTATTCTCTTGTCTAGCAGCTTCATCCTCAGCCTCCTCACCCTTTTCCCAATATACCCAGCGTCTGTCCTCTGCACAAGTCCAAATCAATGCAGTCTCACCTTCCCAGCTTTGTCTCCAAACCATCTAACCTGAGTTGTTCCTCTAATAAACCCATTCCTAAGATCATGCTGTCTTTCCTCGTCTCTGCCAATGCAAATCATAACATCTTTAAGTCTGCCAGCTCCAGCTCTGCTTCATGGTTTCTGGTCATCTATTAATCTATTAACCCCAAATACAAGGACAAAATCTTTGAAAGGAAATATACTGTGAGTTAAACTCAACCCATAAATGCTAAAAAAAGGCCATGTAATGGCAGAGGCTATGGACTTACAGAATGGCTGACTTCTGCAGTATCTCATTATTCGGACAGTGTTGGCAATCATTCTCTGAGATAAGAAAAATAAAATTGTAAAAATTAGGACACATCAAATATTCTCAGAAATACCAAGCCAAAGATTAACTGAAGACTCACCATTTTCTCAAAGTTGACCAAATTATCAATGAAGGTCTTGTTCCCTTCATGAGTAAAGGTCATGTCTGAAAGGAGTGTTAATGCATTAACTGTTAGATATGAGAACCATCTTACTAAAAATGTTCTAGATATGTTCATAGATTTCAAGCTGTTAACACTTTATAAACTATGGTGCTACATCTGGATGCCATCAATATTTGATTACAACTCTTTCAACATGTTATAACAGCATAAACCCACATGCTGAGAACTCAGCGTCAGCTAGACTAGTACTGTAGATGTAAATTCACTTTTCACAAGTTTTTCTAATAAAATGTGATACATTTAAAAAGGTCAAAGGCAGAAAAGAAAAGTGAAAACCTATTCATGTGGGGCTCCACTTCACCCACCTTTTATGAGTAAAGGCATGAAAGGGATGATAGGAGGATCCAACTTTGCTACAGTGAGGCGGTATGCTCTGTGGTTCCTGGAGGGATCCTTTAAACCAACAGTAAAAAACACAAGATCATCACACTCATAACATATACTCTTTTGTTTACTGAAAATAGGTCCATGTTGTAATTTAGGGAGATCGACTCACCATCAAGTTCTCAAATTCTTCGTAACACTTCTTGAACTTACTGGGCAGTTTCTGAAAAAGCAAAGATTGGAAAATAACAGGGAATAATAAAAGGAAACGATGGATGGCCTAAACTACATGTGAGTCACAGTGGACAAAAATATTTTTTTACTCATTAAATGGGTACATGCATAAGGCGAACTCTCACCTCCCATGTCTGACTGAGTCGACTGACAGCTGGATTACCTAATCCCATTATTATGGCGAAGAACGAGTTCAGATTCTTAAACTCTTTACAGCTGAGAGAAAGAAACATTTAATAACACAATTTTACAGGGTACATTTGTACTTGCCACCAACAAAGGTTTATAACAGCAAAGACACTTTGTTCCTGACCACTAATATCCAAAGAAAGTGAACCTCACTGTCCAAGAAACAGTTAGAATTTTCTTTGGTGATAAATGTAAAGACAGGAGCAGGCCTCACTGTGCAGCTATCTTGATGAACTTCTTGAGGAGCTGGACACGTTTGCTGAGGGCGGGGCAGAGACACACCTCCGTCACCACCCACAGCTGGACCTCATTAAAGCGCCGCAGGAAGAGGTCCAGATTCACTGTGGTCTTCTTGAAGTGCTGTCGCCCAAACGTGTGGTAGATCAACTCGTGCTGTGGTGGATACAGTTGAGTAAAAATCTTACAGACTGAAGTGGAATCAGGTGTACTCTGTGCTGTATACAGTATGTGTTTAGGTGTACCTCATGAACACAGTTGAAGAGCTCCCAGTCGTAGAGGGTCATCTGGTAGGCCAAGTCTTTGGAGCTCATTAACTCAAAGCTGGACATAGAACCCACAGACGGTCCCTCCTGTTCTGGGAGAGGAGTCTACAAATACAGTTAAACATAATCAGTCTTGGAATCTACAACCACATTCGACCAAATTCATCAAACAGAATGGAGACGCTAAAAGCTCTTGTCATCAATCCCTCATAAAAATCAGCAACATTAACATTGTTTTACACAAAAGCGTACGGCTGAGAGTAAAACCCTCGGGACATTGTCTGAGAATTATTTTTCATGCTTGTCATTATTTGTCTGGTGTTATTCTGAAACAAAGAGTTAAATGAGTACAAAGAGTATGTGTGTCCCATATGCTGTTATGTATCTTAATGCTATATATTATTTACTTTATTAAACTTTCAAAATCAAAAGTAACCAGTGTGTAAAAATAATAAATATTTTTAAAGCTTTTCTCTCACAGACGCAATATAGTCTGATGCAACAATGAATGAGATACTGAAATCCTGACTTAATATGCAATAACACATTTATATTAAAGAAATAAAAATTCTAATTAACTTATAGTAAACCTCTTGCATTGCTTGTGGTCAATGCAATAGCCTACAAGCACAGTGATGCGTGTGGTGTGTGTGTTTTTCTCTGCCCAATACCAGAGAATCGAGCTGTTCCCTGGAGCAGACGAACAGGCGGCCATTAATGCTGAGAGAGGAGAAGATGGACACATCACTGGGTTTCAGCACAACTTTATCTGTAAAACAGACATCACATACATCATTCAGTGGATCCAGAGGGAGGATTTTCATTACGGCCATCAATATAATTTATGACAAAGACATAAAGTCAAGCTGGAAAAGCTGTTGCAGTGTTTCAGCTTGGTATAGTTCTAATCCAAAACATGGTCAATTCTAAACAATCTGGCACAAACATGCCAATATGAGATTTCTAGAAAAAGCAGTGAACAAAAGTCAGACATACAAACAGCTGTTCACAAAGAAGTAACTAGTTACCTCTTTGTTTATGTTAGTTGCCAAAATTTCCTGGTAGTCTCTATTTATGTAAGCCTCTATATAGTGTCATATTACTTCACACACACATGCAGGGTCGTGGATGTGGTAGTTGTCATGACAGTGCTGTCTTATAAGAATTCTTAACTCAATCTCCTCTTTATCACAATTCTTTAGAATTGCCATTTTTGCCCATCCTTAAAATGATTTTTAACAAAGAATTAAACTTTTATTTTAAAAAATGTCAGAATATTTCACTTTGGACACTCATCTTATAATTAAGGTTAGGATTAGGATCGCAAAAATAGAATTAGGAACAAATATTTGTGTTAGATATACTGATCTGGGATTCAGGTTAGCTTTTTTAGGGGGCCATGCAGTGGAACACAATGCAATTTTCCAAAAAAAAAATGGCATTTTGCCAAATAAGTGGTTAACCGTAGTTCTGATTCTCAAAAATCTTACATCATCTTATTCTTTGACCAATTTTTTAGACCCTCGCATCTATTTCTGCCGTATTTGATTTTTCGCTAATTTGCATAAAATGAAATCCCATCTTTTTCGAACTCGTCCCTGGATTTTTGTCCAATCTGCATGCAACTGCTATCATTTGTATCCCAAGACACTCTTATTTAATTATTATCGAGCACATTTTTAATTTAGGTCTTCATTTTTATGTAATATGCAAATAAATGGGCTCGGCTTGGCGTAGGACTGCAAACCCATACACCGAGTGTCACAGAAATTTGGCTCTGGGTGGGCAACAGCTTTGAAATTTGGCAGGTAGGTCCTTGACTCTACCCAATACTGAGGAAAAAAAATTGCGCCACTTTGCCCATATTTCAACAGTTTAAACCTCACGTACTATTCAGGCAAAAAAAATAATTGCACCACTCTACCACTTGGTGGCGCTAATAAGCATTTTTGCGTTTTCCGTAATAACTTTTGAATCGTAGCTCCGATTCTTAAAAATCATATATTATCTTATTTCTTAGGTCAAGACGAATCTTAATAAACCATATCATAACCAAATCATATCTATTTTTCCCATATTGGATTTTTCTTTAATTGGCATAACTAGTCAACTAGATCCTGGATTTTTATCCAATCTGCATGTAACTGGTATTATTTGAATCCCAAGACATTCCTTTTTAATTATTATCGAGTATATTTTTAATTAAGGTTTTCACTTGGCTGTATTTTTTTAAATAAATGTGCTCGGCTTCGTATAGTAATGCAATGCCACACACTGAATATCATAGAAATCTAGCTCTGAGTGAGCTACCGCTAATTTTCATAATATGAAATCGTATTATTTAAATCTCAGCATATTCTTCTTTAATAGTTATTGAGCACATTTTTCATTTACCTATTCATAATAAACTATTATAAAGTTAGCCTAATAAGTTTTGAACCGTAAATACGTAGAAAAAAAGATGAAAGATATCAAATCTCAACATATATGTACTTCAATTCGTAAAAAAACTGATAAAGCTGCAAACTGCATGGCCCCCGCAACCACAGCTTGCAGTTATATTTTATGATAAGGAATGTGGTATAAATTCTATGATTAATGACCAACAATTTGTTAGCTGGAGGTCAGCATTAGGTGATGTAGACTGAAGCCCAGTCGGGGTGAGGAGTGGAACAGCCCTCCACACACCAGCAGCCACAGTCGGATGCAGAATTTTATACAACACAGCAACGCTGATACACTGCTGAGAGCCAGGAAGTCAGCCAAAGGTCACACACTCAGCGGTCCTTAACCTGACCAACCTGCCAAATAGGCTTGTAAATAAAAGAGGGACATCAACAAACTCTCCCTTTTAAAATATGCCCCCACAAAAGATGAATTAACAACCAATGCATTGCATTAATATCAAAAGCTGATATCGTAAATACATGATGTGTGTGTATGCTTGTGACTGTGTTCTCACCTCCTGCTGAGCTAAGATGCACCAAAATCAGGTCATCTCCAGAGCCCAGTTTGTCAGACACCGCAGAGACGACTTCTCTAACAGAGGCGGAGACAGGCACGCGGATGGTGGTGTATGTGTGGTCAATGCAGTACACCTTAAATAGAACTGAAAGAAGAAAAGACAAACCACCGCTGCATTTTAGCACCCACACAACAGCTCCAGCTTGTACAGAAAGAACCAAAAAATTCTGAATATGCAGTAGGCTATTGATAGAGTTATTGAGTTGAATAAATTTAATTTTATCGGTAAAGGATGTGCAAACACGTAAAGAACTCACTCTCATCTGTGCTCCTGACTGGAAGTCGTTTCTGCAGTTTCTCGTCACCCATGCTAAATTGGCGGAGGAGCACTTTGTGCTGAGGGTGGACAGATAGGAAAGTGCAGTTGCATTTACACATAGTCCAATAGTTTAACACATGCGTATAGTCCATTTGTCCAACACACTCTTATCTCACCTTTTTCTGAGTGGGTTTGCCATCTTCAGAGCTGATAAAAAGCAAAATAACACTGAAATGTTGTTTTCTCTCCCTTACCAAATACATGTAAAACTCTGAATATGAAGACTAAAATAAATTAGGAGAGAATGAAGCCTCACTGGTGTTTGAGGACCTTCTCAAGCTCTGGAAGCTGGTCTTTGAGGGCAGGAATTAATCTGGCGTCTTCGCATACTGACATATAAAACTCCTAGCACCAAATAAAAACCACAGAAAATCTGAATTTTAGGTAGTGTTTAAAATAACTGCATGAAAATGTCAAATGTCAAATTACAGGCCTGTCATTCTCTGAAACAGTTTGAAGCATTTTATGTAGAATTCTAAAAGGAACTGCATTAAAGCAGTATATTAGAGCTGCCTTTAAAGGTGATGTTTGCATGTGAAAGTGCGGTAAGACCTGGAGGAAGGCCAGTGAGCTCTCCTCCTCCTGCAGGTGGTCTGTGTTGATGGCAGCCCACTGCAGCACCAGCCGAATCACTCTGCGCTTGTTATTTAGAGCATAGTCCAGCCTCTCCTGATCGCTGCCCTGAGATGCCTGTGCATTGTAAGTTCACTGGAATTAAGGACAAAATGCAATATATAACTCTGGACCTGTTTCAACCAGGTCTGGGCTTCTACAAACTCCAGAAGTTTCATATATCTAGTATTGTATAGTGTAAACTTGAAATCCTTATTAATGCTAACAAAATAAGACAGAGAGTGATGTAAAGGATATTGGGCCATGAGGAGTGGACAGAGCTGGGAATTGGGGATGAATACACAGTGCATAAGGACAAAGTCATCCAGTGCTGGATCTATAGAGAAAGAGAGAGAGAGACAATAAGATAAATGGGAAAATAAGACCTAGAGAGTCAAGTCAAGTCTCAAGTCTTTGAGGGGAATTCCAAGTCAAGTCTCAAATGCCTGAAATGAACTTCTCTCATCGGATGCATGCCATCTAGTCTGGATAACACTGAATTGCTGTATATTATGAATTAAAAGCACGCACTGTAGTGTCATCTATTATTATACAAGACAGTATCAAAATCGATCAGAGTATGGTCACTTAAGAGGGCTATTTCAATTAAAATAAAAAACAATATTCATTCATTCTTTCATTATCTGAACCGTTCAATCCCAACTGTGGTCGCGGGGGAACTGGAGCCTATCCCGGGAACAACCCTGGAGTCTATCTCCGCAAGGCAGGGAACAACCCTGGGCAGGCGCCAACACACTGCAGGGCACACACACACTCAGATCATCACACTCACATTCACGCCTTACGGGGTCAATTTAAGTCGCCAATGAATCTGTATTGCAAGCTTTTGGAGTGTGGGAGGAAACCGGAGCACCCGGAGAAAACCCACGCGAACGCAGGGAGAGCATGCAAACTCCACACAGAAAGGCCCTACGGCCGCCCCGGGGCTTGAACCCCGGAGCTTGAACCCCGGACCTTCTCACTGTGAGGCGGCAGCGCTAACCACCACGCCACCGTGCCGCCCCTAAAAAACAATAATTACGTGAAATAAAGATTGTTTGCGATCCCCAAATCTCGAGTCCAGGTCAAGTTTCAAGTCTTTGAGGGTGAGTCTGAAGTCAAGTCCTGAGTCTTTGTTTGTGCGACTTAAGTCTCAGACTGGAGCCTCCACTCCACACACCTAAATACACATATAGTCAAAAAGAGATGGAGGCTTCCATTTCCAGAAAGTAAAATCAAGTAGCATCAAAAACATTCGCATAGTTTTTTAAGTGAAATCCCATGCCATGGTACCTGACTCTGAGAACTGGGGATCTAATTTCATGGTCTCAAGGAAGTGTTCCAGAATCTTCTCTGGAGTTCCTGACATCACAGTGTACCTGTGGAGGAGCAGAAGATTAATCTCTCACAGACTGTGTATGATTATGTATTTACATATGTTCACTGACCATGCCGGCTTTCTTTCACCACTATTCTTGTGAACAGTCAACTAGTTTTCATAATAAAAATTTAATTGCAAAAAGAGACAGTAAGAAAGAGAAGGACATGAGAGAGAGAGAGAGAGAGAGAGAAGAACATGAGAAGGAGAAACAGAGAGAGGGAGACAGAGAGAGAGAAAGAGAGAGAGAGAGAGAGAGAGAGAGAGAGAGAGAGCATACTTGAGAGGCGAGGAGCCTGAATGGCTTGAGTTTCTGATGTTACTCTTTTCAAGGACTAGAACATCCTCTTCATGTTCTTTCAGTCGCACTGTATTTGCCTCTACATCCTAGATACACATAAACACAGAGAGACATGTACACACACATAATCACACACACAAATCTCTTGCTAGATGTTAACCTGTTCAGTTGGTTGTCGTCACAATGTTCTCTGATACTGACTAATTCCGTGAACAAGACATCATCAGGAAGACACACCACACACACTCCATACAATAGCTGGATTTTGATTTACACACGCACACACTAACACACATGCGCGCACACACACAGGCTGGATTACTGAATAGTGGGGTCAGCATGGGGGATTAGTACTGCTGTGAAAGTAGCGGTGAGACAGAAATGAAGTCAGCAGATTATCACTCTCTCCCTCTTTCTATGCAAGTGTGTGTACATGTGTGAGTTTGTGTGAGAGAAAGAAAAACATTGTTCTGAGGAGCTCAAGTATTTAAGTTTTTTTGTACAAGCAATAGTCAATTGAACATAATCAAGCTTAAATGTTGCACATGTGTAAAACGTGCAGTTAATATTCTGCATTTACAGATTTTACCAATTTTTAAAAAGTGTTACAATTCATATTCCCACACAGTATTCACTGCTGCAATGTTGCAAAATTACCAACAGGGGGAGACTTTATCTAGTGAACTGACAAAGCAGCTTGACTCAACGCTCTTACAAAATACATCTGCATGAAATATAAGCAGGTAAATAAAGTGCTATAATACATTATTAGCCTTTTTATATACACTTATAGTATCCGGTTAGATCCTGTTTTGGCTTTCTCAGAGTTCTATGGTCTGACCAAGTAGTTAACATTGTAAGGGGAGAATACCAACTGGGATAGACAATACAGAGAAAGACAGAGAGGAAGACTGGGAGAGACCATACAATAAAATATGAATTATTGAAGAGTAGGTAGTCACAGAGGTACGGAAGGCAACAGAAGATGAATAAAGATGGAGGTGGTAGCATGAACGTGTTTCTCCCTCACCCTGAGGATCCTGTTAAAGTCCTCTTTATCCACTCTGAGGAAGTGGCAGTTGTCCTCCCGCAGCACGATGGAGGCTGCTCTCGGAGCATCATTCACCAGGGCCAGCTTCCCAAAATCATCACCCTCATGCAATGTGCAAACCACACCCTGCAACATACACACACACACTACATTGACACATCACTGCTGCAATGTGTACATCAACAATGCAAAAAAACAAGTATGCAAAAACTTTGTTTCAGACTTGACATGCATAACACACACTCCTGAAACACCTGGGTATAATATGAATAAGTGGACAGCTTAAATCAGATTTGGGTCCAAGAGCCTGTTAAAAAAGGAAAGTCTTATAATGAATCTGATCTCACCTTCCCGTAAATGACCACGTTAACTGAGCCCTTGAGGATGATGTACCACGATGTGCCTTCCTCCCCCTGATTAAACACTGACAAAGAGACCAAACAAATCCAATCAAACAGGCCAAGAAATACATTAGGCAAGAAATCTGTAATTAGCATTCTCAATTTCTTTTATGTTGCATTTTTATTAAAGCCTGCAGGGGAAGTGTTCTGATTGTGAAGGTTTATCAAGTCAAAAAGGTCAAATGAGAAAAAAAGCAGCACTCACATACGGTTCCAGCTTTCGCATGGGACTCAAAAATGAGGACACCTGCTAATTCCCGCTTTACCTGAGGAAAAGACAGAACACAAGCCCTGACAACTACCTTTTCACCAGCAACATTCATATAAGCCGTGTTCGTTATATAAAATTTCTTTAAACCAATTAATATGTTCAAAAACAAGTGTTTTAAATCAAAGATTTTATATCCAAGTATTGATTTCAGTACATTATGACCAAGTAAGACTGTTAACTGTTTCAACTTAGGCTGACCTCTGTCTTAGCTCTCTGTCACTGTTAGTCAAACTGGCATTTTTAGGTTTCTTAAAACACCAACGCATATCCCTCAACTCAACCTTGTGGCCCAGCATTTCTTACTCTGGCCAGGTATTTTACATTCTGAACCTGGATTTGACACCCCACTGTTATTATTTTTTGTTGTCTGTTGACTTAATGTAGAGACAGAGCACTGCAGATGAAGGTTACACTGTATCTCACAGGCTGCAGAAATGCTGATGGGACATAAATATTATTGTAAATTAAGATGACAGCGCTTGCACTTACTGTCGTAGAGAGGTGAGATAAGGCTTTTATATGGAGCAGCTCCTCATAAATAATCTCTAAATCATCTACAGTCCGCTGGCCAGGTCTGGAGAGAAGGGGGAAATATTTCAAAATTACACTGAAGGTATGAATGAAAGAATAGTACACTTAAGGACACTGAGGTCTTGCGGCTGGTTATAGAGATCTTGTCTAAGCCTAACCTACATGAAACTGGTAATGCAATCTAGTCCTAGACTTGTTTTAATCCACAAATGCACATTTATACACACTTATATACCATGGTTTGTGACATACCATGGGCATACTCCGTTTATACCCGATTCTGCAACTCCTGAAATTTTAGACATAGTATATTAAAGGGAAATTCTTGTCTTGGCTTTTACCCCCATTAGTTACCAACAGTAAAACGTCCCAAAACTAACCACTTTTATGTTGAGCTGAGAACTCATATGAAATACTTTTCCTTTTGGTGTTTTGTTCTGTGTCTTATCTTATCAGAAGTCTTATTAAACAGTCTTTGAAAGCAAGCCAGGCTGGGAACAGATATAAATCAGTTACTTTTCGAAGCCGCCCTATTCATAGCAATACCCCTGTGGGTAACAGAACGATAGTACTGCCTTAGAGGTCACTCTTATTTCTAGGGCAGGAGCGTACTGTTTTCGCAGGATCATGCGCATGTGGGCATCAGGGCCCAACTGAGAAAGGAGAAGGAGGGTGTCCTGCAGTTCTTCATCACTTTCTTTCTTCTCCTCCTCGCTGGGGAGTGGGGAATCTTCATGCTCATCATCCAGGAAGCGGTAGAAGAGATACTTATCCTGGAAATTCTGCTCCTGGTCAACTATACGGAGAACACAGAAGAACATTTAATATTTAGAAAAGGAAAACACAAACATTGTACCTCACACCTGTGTGACAGCATCATATGCAAGCTTGTGCTGCCTTGATTTGTTCTTGAAATACATGTCCTGTCAGGATTCATCACAACAAACACAGCAAGCAAACCCTGCAATGAAGCCTGTCATTACATTGAGAACATGTACAATATATGAGTGTAACTGACCATGGTTTAGAACTCCTTCCTCCAGAAGAGCCTGCCACATCCCCACAGCCTGAACTCGCGAGTGCACACATGATCCCTGCTGCATCAGCCAGTCAACCAGCTCTGTGCCTACACAGCATCGTCTATGCACATACACACTAGAGTTAACTGTATCCTTAAGCTTCAGTAACTTCACTCTATTTGACATCTCACAGATACTCAGATGCTTACCTGTATGTCTTTAGGTGGTACTTCCTGTCTCGGATCATGTGAGATGCTTGGGAGAGGACAGAGTTTCTTAGCACTTTACCTGCCCTCAAGATCTTCTCTGATGGTATCTAAAGTAAATGCACATGGGTATTTGAGAACCAAACTGAAAATCTGGGATTTTGATGATCTGTAATCATTGTTATGACTTCACAAAAATGACAGTATTTATGATTCTAGATTATTTGTAGGCTACTAGTCAAGTTAAAGCAACATAGCACTCCGAAAAATACTGTCAAAACTGCTATTTATCCCTTTCACAATCAGATAGACCACAGCATATAAGGACTGGATTTCTTGTTCATTGTGCAAGAGAACAGCAGCTGAAACTCAGAAATTATCCAGTGCTATTTCACTCATAATGGTGAAATAAGTGTCAACATTTGAGTTCACTACTGCTGTTTTGACTTTTGGATCCCAATGCATCTGATTTTCTCTATACAAAGCACCAGAGCTCACTTTATACCATATTAGCACACACCTCAGCTACCCCTTCAGACAATCTGAAAAACACATCAATAATCCATGAGCAATCCCCTGATCTGCAGTTTGGAGAGCTCCATTAGAAACCTGAGAAAGTGTGGAGTCCTCACAGCCATCAAAAGCAGCGGCAGTCTTTACTGCATAATGCCCATTCATAAAGATCTCTACATAATCACTGCAGCATAGCGCAGACCTCACAAAATAATTAGTCTCACACATTAAAAACGCATAGTTTTTAAAAGTTATAATAACCAATTATATTGTGTAATAAGAAAACTGATCTAGCGATATTTTACTGTAAACTGGATCTTACTAGAAAATGAAACCTGTAAAAAAGAAAACTGAACCCCAAATAAGTTGAAACACTCCTGTCACTCATATAGATCACTGATAGTCAATATTCGGTTCCTTTTTAGGATTTGCCTCCCTCTGCGTCACTCACTAAACTGATGTGTGCTACTCACTTGAGTCACTTGCGTCAGTATTGCCAAATCGCCAGGGGAATCATTTGTTTTTCACAGAATAAAGTATATGTGGCTTGTGATGAGAATGAGTGCACTTGCAAACAAATAAAGTATCAAGACAAGGCTACCAGAGTGGCAAATATTTATTTTCAAGAAGAGGAAGTGGATTCACTAATGACTGTATGTGCTCTGGGGAGCGCTAACCCTCTCATTTTCCAGGTGTAGGAAGTTAACTGGCGAATTTACTTTAGACAGTGACAAGCGCTAACCTGCAATTCAGATTCAGCTATATGTGTCTGGCTCTAGAGGAAGTCAACCAACAGTTTCACTCATGAATGTGTGTGCTTCGCGCCGCGCTACTGATTCAACTGACACGAGTCCCGTAGTCTACAAAGAGGATTTAACTCTGTAGGAAGTTCTTAGGATCCCCAGTTTGACGATTACAAGATCAGTACAGCCATAATAGCAAGTATAGCTGCTAAAATGTCATAACTTACAGTTTGTTTGCACCACCAAAGTCAAAACACTGATTATAAGATGTATCGACGTGACAGGGTTTATATTTTAGCCATGGTGTAGTTAGGACTCGATAGATTCGTGTTAATGGAGACCTCAGATTCGTGAACCGTGAGTTATTTAATGGATCCGGGTGAGTCATGAGTCATGAGCCTGGCTTTAATCATCAAACATTTTGTGAGTACAGAACACATCTTCAGTTAAAACAATCATTTAGATTCCCCAAGACAAATAAAATTAAAATGCTAAATTATTAACACCATATCAATGAGATAAAACAATCCCGACATTAATTTAGAACAATGTGTCTGATCATTTTGAACAACTTTAACATAAGTCTATTAACATTTAAAGCGCTAATTTAATTTTTTTTTTGACATACCAGTAATCATATTATTGGTAAGGTGAACACGTTACCCAACATTTAACCAAATCAAGGCAATATGACACAAAGTACAGGCTACACAAAACTCTCCACAATAACATTTTCAGTAAGTGCAGTAAAGAATAACATCAATCTACAGACTGAACAATATTTTTTCCTGGCTACAGTGAGGCCTGTGCTGATCATCAGGAATAGCTGCAGGAGCTACTCCTCTTCTGTTTCTCTGGAAGCCCAAGAGAACACATGCCATCCTGCGGCCATGCCCAGTCCTCACAGCACCACACTGCACATTCACAGCCACATGAATGCTTTCAATTATTCAGTACACCATCCGTACATTCTATACATTCACTAAAAATGCTGCAGATAGGTACTGAATAATGAATTCTGACTTTGGCATACAGAACATTTTCAGTGGCAAAATATTAAGTCCAATTTAATGGCACATTACTGAAAAAATGTGGATGCTATCAGTATAAAAGTATAAATGTCCCTATACAGAAAGATTATGACATTTAGAATGAACTGTTAATGCATCAATAGACATTGAAGCAGATAATAAATGTTACATTGCACTCAGCCTCAACTATACAGCTGAAGTGTAGCAGAGAAACCCCTGAGTCATACTCATAAAAAAAACGATTTACATGGTTTAGAAATAAATCTGCACATATTAGTATTATCAGCAATGAAATATTAGCGTAAGCAGATATCTCTGTCCACAGAAATCAACAAATAAACAAATGCATTGCATTGCAAAGGACATAAATAATCAGTGTCTCCATAATATAAAGTTTGTTTTTTTCTGTGAAATTTACAGGACACACTAATACCACCCAGAAGTATTCTTTAAACAAAGCGATAATGAACCGTAACAAAGTAAATCCACAGGGGTGTGACAGGGCTATCAGAGAAGGGCAAGGAAATGACCACTAACCAAGGAGGGGCAGGAAATCAGATGGACACACAGACGCACACACTCACATTCCTGTTTATATTTAGGAAAAATAAACTGTGCAATCTTATTTAAGGAGACAGAAAAAAGGAAAGGATGTGCTTACATCAGAGTCGATGCAGGCAGGAATTTGGATATGCGTCAGTCTATTATAAGATACATTCCAGTCCTTTAGTGGAAATGTTCCTTATCTGATGTGATATTACTGGCTTAATATATATGGTAGCAACCAAACAACAGGAAAGAGTTTTCAACAAGGTGATGCTTGAGAATATACAGTAATGTGTTTCAACTGGTTACATGTTCATACCTTGTATAAGTGTTTGGACACTGATCCTGAGTGGCTGTTAGTCAAGTTTTCTTTGTCTGGCATTCCTATGAAAAACAGGACACAAATCAATTAAGGAAGTAACAAGAATTCATATTTAATATCTGCCTTTGAAATAAAAAAAATCACAATACTACTAAAAACAACGGCAGAAGCAATGGTGTGAAAAAGTTATTTAATATAGTAATCGGGTGTAGCTGATTTGAGTTTGTGGTGAGTGTGTGTGATATGTGTAGAGGCAGATCCTGGGAGAATCTTGCTCATCACTTAAATTTTCAGTAGTAAGCTGCTCTCCTTCAGGACAAACAGCCCATTTAGAGCATCCGGCCCTGTAATACTCTTATCTTAGTCTAAGCACATCCGCTCTCTCAGCTGAGACGTGGTCTTTATATATAGACTAAATCTGTAGGTCAGATAATAACAGCTTCTCTTTTTATTGTGTTCATAACACAGAACAAAATCATACTCCAGTATACAGGAAGCACAATATATAAAGACTGTCTTCAAAAATCAGTTGTATTACATAAGGTTTGATAAACATGACTAATGCAAAGAATACTCACTATCAGTGCTGGGTCCACTCTCCATAACACCATAAGGAGGGGCCAGGAGACCAGCCATGCACTGACGATACTTCTGAGGAAAGATCAGAACACAATCCATCTCACATACTAGCAGATGGAGATTCAAGAGTTTGTATTGGTCATATACACAGTTGTTCAAGAACATGTAGTACAATTATGAGAACACATTTCACTGTTTTGATATTTATTGAATATATCGCAGGTATTTACTTATATTTGTGGGGGTCTCACAACAGTGATTTTCCAGGGCAGACACATAATATTGCACTTAGTTATGTAAGAGCTGAGCACAGGTGACCTGCAGAAGTGGCATATTATTAACCGAACACCAATCATTATCACAACCCTAAAACAAACACGTTACATCACCACAGCCAAACCGTTATCTTTTCCTTCTCCATTTTTTAAAATGGCATTCCTAGCCAGTTTTCAATCCTGTAATCATAGTAACCCTGGTATACAGGTGCTAACAATAGTCTCTCTCCAAAGGATTTTGATGCCACTAACTATTTCTTCCTAATCTCTTTTACACATCATCACAACAGCAACATGTGTAATGTTAATAGAGCGTATCTTCACTTAAGATGCCAACTGGTTGCCTATTATTTTCTTACTGTTCAAATGTACTTTTCTGCACCAGCAATCAATAATGAAAAAAACAAGGCATTTATGCACTTGCAGAAACATTACCAGAAACTGACTGGAAAGAACACAGAAGAAGACTGACATTTGATACGATTTTTGTAAAGTGCAGTTCAGCTTTGAGGCTAGGTGGACTGGAGACCCTGCAGAGACACTTTTTTCTTTCTCTGCACCTCCAGAGACAGTGTGGGTGTGTGGTGAGTCTGGGTCTTAGTATGGGTCCTGACTCCAGTGAAGCTGTGTGGGCGTGTGCTGGTCTGAGGCTTATACTAGTAAGATGAGATGATGCATCAGGGTGAATTAGTGATGGCTGCAGTAGTCCCTGCCTTCTTATAATCTCACTAATCTGCACTGTCTGAGAATCTGAAGAGATTACACAGGAAAACAAACTCAAAATCAGAGACACGCAGACATACACTTAAAATACATTTAATGTATATTTTACTATACATTCATCTATACATTAAGTAGATTGTCTCTTTGGATTCTTTACGTTTCTTATCAAGCGTATTCACATTTACAAATGTCTGGAAAAAGATGCCTTGACTATAGAATGAAGTGCTAATATGAGACGAAATTCATGGTCTGATGGTTTGATGCTCAGTTATGGATAGAGCAATTGGGACACTTCATAGCGTAACGGTTAGGGAGTTTGCTCCGTGATCGGAAGGTCGCCGGTTCAAGTCTCAGGCCGGTAAAGGTATCATTTAGGTACTCATGAGCAAGCACTGTTTCCTGGGTGCTGGCAAAGCTGCTCACTGCTCATTCACGGATGGGTCAAATGCAGAAGTTACATTTCGTTGGGTGCACTATCTGCTGTGCTGTGTTCACAATGACAAATAATCACTCACTCAAGAGTGTGTGGGTTCTCTCCTACCTCCGGCACTACCACCAAATGAACCCCTGTGCAAGACCCATAACCCCAAATTGCTCAAGAGAGACTGTCCCTGTAGGAAATATGAGTTGTTTAGGATAAGAAGGACTGATAAATGCACCTGGCTGGGTTTATTACATATGAAATATGTAATATGAAATATCTTTACGTATTAGGGTAAAAGGTATTTCAGCAACTGTTCATAAGAAACATCATGGAAATTGAGCAGAATATGTTGCGAATTGTGGAAGTATAATGATAAATTTCAATTCACACAACACAATAAACACAGAGACAAATATTTAGAAGTTACTGGAAGAAAGGACTAGAAAAGACTTACGTTTTCTAAATCAGAATTACAAAGACGTGCCTGATGTTCCTAATACTGAAAATCACATTCATTTGCTAGTTTGTGTAGAGACTGTGGCATGTAACCTGTTTAAATGTGAAAGGACTGTCCTCCTGCTCTCTTGCCTTAAGACCCAATTTTCAGAAGAAAATTCCCTGCAGCAATTATGCTAAGAAAAACTGCCAGTAACAAATCACACACATATATATGTATTTCTATTTTCTGCGACTAGCTGTTCCCGAGCGTTAAAGGAAGCACTAATGCACACAGTGAGTAATGACATGCACCGCTGGCTCCATTAGTCAATACAGACACCTGGGACTTCATAGCTGGCTTTAGGCTTCTCTTCCTCAGGGGACTGGACTCTAACCGTGAAAGTGTGGATGGATTGTGCGTGTGAGCGTATGTTTTGTTAGTGAAAATCAAATAAAGTAAGACGACAATAGAATTGCCTGGATTATCAGAAGCAAAGACAGAAATCAGCAGTGTTGGGCACAATACTTTTAAAAAGTAATTAGTTATAGTTACTAGTTACTTCTTCCAAAAAGTAACTGAGTTAGTAACTAAGTTACAGCATTATAAAAGTAACTAGTTACCAGGGAAAGTAACTTATGCCTTACATTTTTTAAAAATGTTCAAATATGTCAAAAATGTGGATCACCCTCCCCCCTTTGATGGAAATTTAGCTGTATGTTCAATTATTTGTAATAACACTGACTATTAAATATGTGTAATTAATGAAATAGACACTTAAAATAAATAAAAGTCTAAATATAAATAAAATAATACATTTTTAACAGAAAACATTGTACACAAATCTACACTATTCTAATATCGTTGTGGGACAATGTGAGACAAGACACCTATCAAATTGAATATATCATTGTAGATTTGGTCATTACTACGTATATAATAGTAGAATGATAAAACACAATAGATGTTTTAGAACTTTTCATATTTATTGCACATCAACAGGCCGCAACTGGCGATCAAATAGGTCTAAATTAAATTATGCTTGTTCTCTACCTTAGCCAATCATCATCCCTTATGCTGCTGTCTTGCCCCTCACCAAAGAAAAGAAAAAAGCTTTGCTGCTCATGTAGCTGAGAGCTTGGTCTGATGAAAACAGCTTAATAACAGTAACGCGGCGCATGTTATTGTCAATAACGGCAACGGCTTTGTAACAATGGAAACAGTAATTTCCGGGTAGATTACCCGTTACAGAAAAATGACTTTTTCAGTAACACCGTTATTTTAACGCCGTTATTCCCATCACTGGAAATCAGTAAGAGAAAGGTTTTCAGAAACTATTCACACAATTATTAAATATCACTACATGTGCTGTTAAATGAAAAATTTGCACTTTTTGCTGTCTGCTCAGAAACCTATGATAACCATTTCAGTTTGACTCTAAATCAGTCAGACACTCTGACACTTGACTGTCGATAGCAATACACTGCGGTGGAGAAGAGAGACCTCTGCAATAGGGATTAAATGTAATAAAGCTACAGCCCATTAGTCCACAGCTCTTATTCAGACATTATCACACATCTCAAATGGTCATACGAATCTTTTTAAAAAATCACCTCATAAAGCAGCATTCAGTGGGACCATGAGAGGAGGTCACAACTACAGCTGGGCGATATATCGATGTTATTGATTAATTCAAATATTTTGGTTAAAATTATGTATAAAATGAAAATCATCAATCACATCAATTTATTAAGCCTAGGTAAATACCCTATGACTAGTGTGAGGGACATATCTCAATGTCAGAGGTAGTATTCAAAACCTCTTTTCCAGAGGCACATTTTTATATTGTAATCATCAATTGATATTATAAGATAGATATTAAATTATAGATACTATTTTTAGGCCATATAGCCCAGCCCTAGTCTAAACTCGCTCACAGTGTAAAGAATCTGCTGTGATAAAATCTGGAAAAATAAGTGGGCATATTTGAAATCAGACTGATTTAGAATGAGAACATTAATACTAAGAACCAGCGCTCCTGGCTAAGGCATGTAGGATACGCTAATGTTTTCACTTACATCCAAACAATGATGTACATAACAAATCACTCAGGGCCCCATGAGACTTCAGAGGAGTTCCATGATTAAATTAGATGTGATTGCCAATGGTGCTCAGTGGGAGGCAGGAATAATACGCACTCTCTCTATTACACACACACACACACTCTTTATATCATTTATTCCAAGTGGCACTGACAGTTCAAACAAGCATCCTATCTTTTAGGACAGTAATGGGTCTAATGTAGGCAGACTTGTCAACAGGAGTGCACTCAGAGTCCAAAATTACAATGCAAACTAGCAGATTAATACTCAGACTCAAATGCAATTTTCACTGAAGTCTGAACATAAACAGGTAGCAGGCACACGTGTACTTGCACACAATACAAACCTAGTATCCCAACATAATAGGTATGTGAGTAATGTCAGGCTCTAAATGAGATGAGAGGTGGCTCTAGATGTCTTTACAAAGTGACACTAATTTGATCAGAGAAGTAACCAACTGCTCATTGTGTGTGTAAACGCACACAGTGTGTAAGGGCCTCAGCCGGTGGTTTCTTACATAATCTCCAGCATCAATGTACCAAGTTACTGGAGCACCAGTAATATCTGAGCATCAGACAGGTCTTGCTACAAACCGCACACTACAGCACAAAACAACAGCTGTGGGGCTCATTCAGAATCAACACGTACAGACACGTACAATACTTTAAAGCAAAATGATAACATTTCTGCAACATTTTTCACAAATAGAGGTTAACTTTTACTACAAAAACTATAAATATGATTTTGATATATTTTATTATAAATAACATTGTTGATATTAAAGGTGAAGAAATGTAAATGTGAAATCAACAAACTCCATCATAAGGCTTTTCTCCCCAGCCTCTTTCTGCATTTACACATTTCCCTGAAAATATATTTGTAATCCTTTCATTACTGGCGACTTAAAAGGTCAAGATTCAGTGTCATTTAAATAGGTTACCTATGGCTCATACTAAAGCGATGGGGCGACTTCCCTTAGAAAGTTCCATTTATGGACTGAGACTCTGAGTCATTGGAATATGTACTATCATACGTACATGCATATGCATGCATGCATGAGTGCATACACATACAGACACACGTGCATGCACACATTTACACATCACTGCATTATGAAAATATTATAGCTTTATGAGTTTGGATAAAATCCACTGTCAAGATTAGAAGAAAAGCAATTCATTCCGTTTCCAACTAAAAGGTTACACAGATTGACTTTAAATATCTGCAGGACTACAGTCTTATCAGACAAGAAAACAAATTAAGAATCAGAGTTCTGGATTTCCATAGCAACCAGACCCCCCTTCTGTGCACAACACTGCACAAAAAATCCTACAGGTTACCATTACAGATTTAGAGACAGAAACCCTCTGACACCTGCACACAGCGGGGCATATAGAGGAGTAGGGATAACACACACCTGCACCCCACACACCAGAAACCTAGAGATGGAGGACAAGCAATGGAGTAGGGAAAAAACTAGCAGGCTGCTGAAGACCCTGCTTTTGTTCTATCTGTTTCAGACTGCAGTTTTACATTTCAACAGTGTGCTGAATACAGTGTGTTATTTCTGGAACAGAACACAATAACGGTGTGAGATGCTATTATCACATGTTATAATCACCCCCCTGAGCTGAGGTAAAGCACTACTGGAAGAAAAGCGAGTGATTTAAATCACTGCATGTTCTCTGTTTAGAGCAACCTGGGCATGATGTGCAATTCAATTTAATGCATTTTACTAACATAACTTTCTCTCTCACTCACACATTCTCATGCTGGAGGACATCTAGTCTGTACACATCAGTGTGCTCCACTGCACTTTAGTTGGCTGAGATATTCTCTCAGATTACATAATACACACATCTCTTACACGCTCTCGTCCCCAGGTAATCCTGAACTCCTTCTATGCAGACTTAATAAATAATAGCAAATGTAAGGAAACTCTCGTTCTCTGTTTCTTTTTTCTTTTCTATTGGCCCTACATGCACATATACACAGCATACCACATGCAAAATATTCCACCGTATTAATCCACTCTTCACTGCATGCAGAAAAATAGTCTCAAACTCACATTAATGAATCAGCTAAAATAGCAACAGTGACTAAGTGCTGCATTCAGAAAAAAGAAAGAGAAACAGTGAGAGAGAGAGAGAGAGAGAGAGAGAGAGAGCATAAACTTACCTACAGCAGATTTCGACCCATGAGTGCTGGGATTCGGGAATTCTCTTTGAACGCTTGCCTGAACTTACACCCTCTCACAAAGTCAAGCACCGCTTTACTGACACAGTACACTCTCCCTCACCCTGCATTAGAGCCTTTGCGTGTGTTTGTCAGAAAGAGAGAGAGAGAGCTTGTGAAAGTGTGTGCAGCAAGCGAAAGGCAGGATGCTTGTGTGTGCAAGCCTGAGATTGTGATGGTCCTGTTCTCCTCTCTGAGGTCCCACTGAGTAGCGAACAGGCTACAGCTTGTGTGTGTGGCGTGGTCTAGCTCAGCCCTGTAGAGAATGAGTACTCAGTGGAGCATGCTGAGGATTGGAGTACTCTAATCGCCTAGCAACCATTCCAGGCACTCAGATAGGGGGTCAGACCCCCAACACACAAACACACACTCTTTAATTACTATTAAATTAGTCTGTTTTACCGACAGATCTTATAGTTGGGTGCCATGACTGGAACTTTCCATTTCCTTAAAAGTAATTATAAATAAACACTAAAATAACCTCTTTCTCAAAATCAAGCTGATTGTTCATTAACTGTTAAGAATGACGAGTGGGTCCTGCAACTGTAACAACGTGCAAACAAAAACACAGCATGTGTGATGTGTGTCTCCAGGCTATAGCAGTTAAGAGCTCTCTCAATAATTTACAGTATTAAGTAGCTATTCAGGCTGAATAGACAGATGTGAGCACTCTGCAGTCCAGTTCCATTATTAATATACAGGAGACTAAGGAGCTGCTTTTTGCATGAAAACAAAACGGTCACTTTTTGTTTTTACATTTGTATGTGATAGCGGTTTTCACAAACAGCAAATATCACAAGCAGCACAATAAAATTCCTGCTGCAAGGCATCAGCTACCCAGAGCTAAACGAATAGGGGCTGTTTTCAAGCAAACGTTAATATTAAATCATAACTAGTGTTGGGAGTAACCTGTTACAAAAGTAACGTAATTACAATAATGTATTACTTTACGCTTTAACACAGTAATGTAAGGCATTACTAATACATTTTCAGCAAGATTATACACATACTGAAGTATAATCACTATAATTATATTTCAGTAACACGCATTACAACACATTTTAACCCAAAATGTAGTGTTGTTTTGTTTTTATAAAAAAATTGCAAGACCTTTGGCACAAGAGAAAAATTTGGCAAGTAAAAGAGCTATTTCCTGTGGACTGTATGCCAACAGTCATCATGCTACACCACGTCGCCCTCCACTGGATGTGTAATGAACTGCAGCAAGCTACATTTTAGCATTTTAGAATGTCAAGTCCTACTTCGGCAGTTATTTTGGTGAAAGTAACTCATGAGCTGTGTAATGCATAACAATTCAGGGACAGTAATGTTGTAATGTAACAAATTACTTAGGTATAACAGCAACTAGTAATCTATAATGTATTACATATTGGAAGTAATTTGCCCAACATTAATGATAACTATATAAGAGCATCAGGATTAAATATATTTTTTTAATTGATGTAATCCTATGCAATGCTTAGTTTAAAAGTATAAAATAAATAGAAATAAACAATACTGAATCAGTATACTGATTACTAATAATAAGAATACTGATCAGTAAATGTTACAAAAACGAGCTCAAAATTGTCTTAATGCCCCTTTCTCAACAATTACAAGAAGACGCTAAATATTACTCATATTTAATAGTTAGGTGTTATTGGTTTCAGGCAGCAGTGCAGCGACTACTGTCCACCAAACCAAACGCCCAACTGGGATACAAAGGCAATGCTGATGGTATAATAGCAATGGACAGCAGAATAGGTCGTGAATAGAGACTCTGTAAAGAACAGAGATTTTTGTGCACGATGCTGTTGTGGTGGAGGGTCTGTTCCTGTCGGACGCATTGGAGATGAGAGAGAGAGAGAGATGAAGCCTGCTGCAGATGCCCAGCTCTACTGACCCATTCACTTGCATTAAAGCCTCACCTCATGCCTGCATAAAAGCCTTATAGCCCACAGAACTATCCAGCTTCAAAAAGGACAGCTCCCATTCAAGGCCAGCAGCATAATCACCAATCAGGCTATCAGCTTTGAAATAGAAATGAGTTTCTCAGCACACAGGTGCTGCTGGTTTTTGTGCGAGGCCTTTATTTCCGCTACATGAGAAGGCTTTTCCCTCCTGTGTATGCATGTGTCTGTACATGAATGGTGTGTGTGTGTTTTCTGGATGATTTGTAGAGTATCTAACTATAAAAGTGCGTTGATTATTGTGACGTCAAAATGTCTAAAGGCTGTAGCAGAATTTAGACGTATTATTTACACGTTTCACTGCTAAATATAAAGGCTCACAAGAGAAACAACACTTGTGATTTTGTGTGTTTGTGTACTAGATGCCTACTGATGTTTCTCACTATGTAAGAAAAAGCTTGAAAACAGATTGTGAGGACCTGTGTATTTTAAAACAAAACAGAAAAAAAACTACTAGGTTTCTAATGCTAATGTTATAAATAGGTTCAGATTGTGGGTTAAGTTATATAATTAATTCTGCATATGCATATGCAATGCATTTACATGTGTGATTATTTGTCATTGTTAACACACCACACCACAGCACACAGTGCACCACAACTGTGCAACCCATCCATGAAGGAGCAGTGAGCAGCTTTTTGCCAGTGTCCAGGGACCAGTGCTTGGTGCCGGTACCTTGTTCACAAGTACCTCAAAGGTACCTTTACTGATCCCAGACTTAAACCAGCAACGCTTCGATCACAGAGCCAACTCTGTATCCGTTACGCTACCAACTGACCCTAATTATGACATCGGGATAACATTAAGATGCAAACACATAAAATATGCTGTATGTGTGTGTGTGTGTGTGTGCATATGTTACATAAC
Organism: Distichodus sexfasciatus; assembly: GCA_032718565.1. Lineage (NCBI taxonomy): Eukaryota > Metazoa > Chordata > Actinopteri > Characiformes > Distichodontidae > Distichodus > Distichodus sexfasciatus. The sequence continues at coordinate 5,275,896 of JAVGVS010000001.1, forward strand.
TATAAGTTGTCTTTAAATAGCTTATAGGCACAGGCTACCAGATGGGACCCTACTTGTGAATGTATAAACACATGACCACAGGAACACGACTTAATAAATGTACCAAAATAACAAAAAATTAGCAAATAATATCACTTGTTTTTTAATGCATGGACACACAGAGTACATAGTCTTTTAAGTGTGACTGTGTTAATTGGACACTTTTGATTTTTCATAAAATTTTCATGATTTTGCTTTAGAGCTGGAATGGTCAGCTCCTGCTCAGGAGGGTTTTGGTCGCTAGGGAATAGTAATTTCCCCGCTTTATCACACTTAATATACATGCTAAAGAATCACATGTTTGAGGAAATCAACAAACTCCTGGTCTGTGGTTCTTTAAGTCCTTTTCAGATCATGATTTCTATGTGAAATAATGAGATTTTTGTGATTCAAAATAACTGAGCAAGCAAGGTCTTAATCTGATTGTTGTGCACTGACAATGCATAAAATACAAAATAATTTCCTGTAGTAAAAAATTATGATCTGCAATTAGTCAAAAACCCGTGACAAAAGTAATACACATAGTAATAGTCATTTACTGTGGATGCAGTGTGTGTGCGTGTGTGGTGTTATGTGTGCCCAGAGGACAGATCGAAAATGACACATGGATGAGTGGACTGGAGAAGCCCAAGGGAATATAGTCTAAATAATCCATTCTGCAAATTTTTCACTAAATAACATCTCACATGACATGTCCGAGATTGGACATCAGCGACTGACACACCAGTATCTAAAATTATTTTACTTTCATTAAGGAACTCTTCTCTCTGACATTGGTGTTATCATAGGACGAAGAGATAACGAGGCTGCTATTGTTACAGGAGTGTGTGTGTTGTTATAAGAAGGCTGTGTGTGCATCCGGACTTGTGTGGGTGGTACAACAAAGTTACACTGGCCAAGCTTAACGCCCATACACACTAAGCGTCTCTCTCTTCCTGAAAATCAAGTTGGCATCAAAGAGAAGTCACAGAGAAGTCACATTTACATTATACTGTATATGTGTAAAAAGAATTTACTAACAAAGGCTAACTCTCTTAACTCTTCTTAACTGAAACAAAACCAAATTTATCATAAACTCAGTAACAAAGACACTGTTTAGGTTTTCTCAAATTATGGTCTCTTTCTCTTCACAAGCACTCATATTTTTCAGAAAACATAGTACACCTGCACACACAGTAACATGGACACAAACACACAAACAAACAACCTTATTACATTTGCATGGCTTACTGTGATCTACACAGCTAACAGAAGCCATAGTTTAAATTTTTTCTCTTAGATTAGATATTTAGGATAAGCTCATATAAAAACAACCAGTATAGTCACTTGTGGAAATTCACATTAGGAAAGTGGAATTGTTTTCAAATAATATTCAGGTTTCAAAATATATTTTTTCTTAGTATGCAACCTCTATTAAAATAAGATGAACTGTTAAAAAAAGAGGAAAAAAGAGGAAGGCATTATTGGCTCCATTTTGAACTACACTGGTAGATATACAAGAAATGATCACTTAGATTGTAGAAAAGGTCAAGCTTTTTGGCTGTCTGTACATGATAATTTCCATCCCAGCTCACTCATTTACTTCAGGAGATATTGTAGTATTGTGGTATAGTGTCAGTGGTCATTAAGATTCTGAGTTCTATATTGTGTGTGTGAGTGAATGTGTGTAATTGGGGAGGTTTCTTTCACCGGTTAAATGCTGCTGAGTGCAGAGGGCAGAGCTACTGAACACTTTGTGTGAGACAGCTCCTTATCAACAACATTGTCACATAAGTTATTAATGATAATATACAGTATATATCCACAATATGAAAAATCATCAGTGAAAAAAGTTGCCCTTCCTATGATGTTTTTCCAAACATCTAATCACAAAACATTTCAAACCATTGTAACTGTGAAAAAAGCATTTCCTTTCTGAGAAAATAAGACATAATGCCAGAACCAAAGAATAAACAACACAAAAGAACAGTGAAGAAGCCCCAATATGATAAGGGATGCTTTAAAGTCATCTCAGACAAACACCAGACTGTTCACGGATTAAAGTGCAGACTAGACCTTACCAATTTTGATGCTTTCATTAATATGCCAGACAGTACCGATGACTCAGCAAGCACTTAACATCAAAGGCAGAAAAGAATATGGGTATTATATAAGAAGCAGAACAGCAGAAACAAACTTCAGAAAGATTTTCACATCACACAAACCTGAGTGCTTCCGCTACTCCTTGTGTTCTTTTCTGTTGCTCACAGGACACACATACACAAGTCTACGCATAGACCCAAAACTAACTTGACCACAGACTCACCCACATTAACAATACAGTGACAAAGTCTCTTACAGAGAGACTGCCCCTGTCCCAAAGGAAGCACTGGAGACAGTCACAGCCTCTGCCTGTCTGTCTGTATCATTATCAAACTACTCTAGGTGATATGGTGAGCTAGAAGACTGAAGTCATGGTCAAATTGATATATGAATGTATATAAATCAAGACAAAATCTGACATACTGCATATTTTTGTCTTGTTGACTATATTCTTTAATATTGCAAAAATACTAAGCATAAATTGGAAGGACACTTTTATACTTTTATAACCCATTTCAAGAAAAATAAACAAGACAGGATTTGGATGCTTTGCTCATGTATTAGCAAAATATCATAAATGTCCCAAAGGGAAACTCATTAAAGTCCACAGTGCAGTAGTAAGCAAATCCAGAATTGTTCTCCCATAAAGACTTTTAACCTAACGGCACCCTCTGCTGGTCACTACACTGCAAAATGGACTGCAAAATAAAGTAGTATCTAATTCTTTGTCATTGTGAACACACCACAGTACAACACTCAATCTCAGTGCACCTTAGCCAAATGCCCAACTGTGTGGACAGCCTTTAGGAATTGGTACCTTGCTCACAGGTACCTCAGTGATGCCTTAGCAAATAGCAGATTTGAACTGGTGAATCTCTGATCATGGGATCAACTACATATCCATTAAAGACAGGTCACCTTTAAACCACCAAGGCTCGCACAAAGAGGAAGCCCTTCCCAAATATTACACACAAAGCAATGCATATCAGTAGGATTTTCTTACCTCCCACAGAGTCCTAAACTCCTTCTGCTCAATGCGTAGAAGCTCACTGAATTCTCGTGTTACAATGGTGGCATGGCGTGGTGTGTTATCCAAAATGGACTCACCAAATGCTGTACCAATACCTAGTGTGCAAATGGTGACGGCATCCTTAAAAGGTTTGTAGGGGTAGGAAGAATAGGGAGGATAATATACATTACAGCAAAGCTTTATAATAATAAAAAAACATTTGGTTTATCAGATAAAATCTGAAAGACTGCTAAGTGTTTTTAATACTCATACATCCTTTACCTGATGGTTTGCAGTTTCAGAGACTTTAACATCAAGTGAGCCAGACAGAACAGCGTACCAACTGGTGCCAATATCTCCCTGCCTGTACACTACATTAAGCAAGCAACAAAACAACCAACAAAGGACATCAAAGAATGAAAGTATCAAATAAAGTTCAAAAGACTCATATACAATCCACACTGGATATCATGCATTTCACTTACAAGAGTAAGTGGTCATATTGGCTTGCAACTTCTGGTGGAAAGTAACATTTTTGGAAACCACAGTGTGTGACTGTATGTTTTGGCAGTTGTGTTTAATTTGTGGTGTGGCCTACATGTGATGCCTTTCTCCAGACATTCGTAGAATCCACACAGACAGATCTGCTGCAGTAGGGCGGGATGGAACTTCTCAAATGCTTTCACGCTTTTCAGCCGGGCCATGATGATGTCCACATCTTCTCCTGAGCGCTCTGCTGGTCTGCACATACCAAAATACAATCACCCATTCAAGTCTTTCTGAGCTATTGTGGTCCTGAAAACTGAATTGTGCAAACACTGACCAACAGTCTTCTGAAATGCATTACCACAAGCATTTCTGCAGTTAGTGTTTATTTATTCTGGGGAGAGCAAACATACTCAATCCCAGCTGCACACTGCACTTTTTAATAGAGACATAATAATGCACAATTTGTAGAGAAGATTACATAATTATAATTTCACAATATATTTTCTGTATATGTTATATATAAAAGTCTATTTTAAATAAAAACAGTTAAGTGATTTGGGAAAGTAATAAAAAGAACAATAGACTCTGCAGTTTTCATTATTTTTGAGGAGTGTGGTTTAACTGGTTAAAATCTAGTAATAACCTCACAACAGGAAAATGTTTTAGGGCGACAATAATGTTTCGAAATCTTTTTTAGGGACTGCAGTGATGATTAGTCACGTAGTGGGTTTTAATACGTGCTTGACAAGGTCTCGTTGTTTTCAAGTGTTCCACTGTTTTTAATTTTCGCCGCAAAACGGTTTAGAAGAGTAGTGCAAAGAGAAACTGCGTTAAAAGTCTCCTGATCTGGGACCAGTTTTCATATATTTACCCATGTATCATATTACAAGCGTTGACTAATAGGCGGAGCCCGTGTGCGATGTGTCAAACATTTTGTCTTCTCGCTTGGTTTCTAAAAAACATTTTTTTCCACCACTAATTATAACTTTATTTCTAACGTTGGTTAGTGTTTGGCCACTCATGTCTGCGTCTCTCTGACTGCACATTCAAATCAGTCGGTATCAGTCATGTGTCTTGCTACTATAAATTTCCCGGCAAAAGACTTGTAGGCTGCAAAAATAATAACAGATGTCTCTAACAAGCATGTTATATCCAAAACTATACACGTTATTCGCATAGGCTCGTGTAGTGAGGAAGGCCACAGTGACAGCGAGCACTGCAGTACAGAAGATAAGAGAGGCTGTACAGAACCTTTAAAGGCCTGAAGTGCAGATGCAGTAGGAGTATTAAAATACATACAATTTTCAGTCAAGGCCACAGCCTTGCCATCTTCCTTGGGAACTGCAGTAAAGGATGAAGTACCAGCACTGATCTGAGCTCCCACATACAGCAAACACTGGTGAGTCTCCAGTGTTAGACATATACTGTAACTAATTGCAATCTGTGGATATAAACACTTAATACATATGCCTTAGTTCATTTGTCATGATGAATCATGTTACAGTATTTAATCTGAACTAACAGCACAAAACAGATGTATTTCCAGCCTGGAGGAGGAGGGAAACATTATAAATATTTTATTAACTTCTGACTGTGCTTGCAACCTAGAAGAATTTAGTATCAATATTCTTCATAACAAAGAAATGAAATTGAACTTTAAACCAACATAAAACATGACTATGAATTTTAGTGGGCTTGTCTATTTTTGTACATATATGACCTGATATTTCTAGGATCTGAATTATAACAAGTAACTTTAAAATGTACTGCATATTAGGAAAATTATACAATTAAGAAAATCCAGTACATGAAGATATCAGCATGGCAGTTACTGAAATTAAGAACTCAACTGTTGGTTGGATGTCCTGTGGGTTCTATGCACAAAACTATAAATGATCATAAAAGGCACTAGAGTAGGTTCTCAACTTACAGCAGAAAGTCAATTTTTAGGGTAAACACTGTCATTTATGCATATATGAAGTAGCTATGAAATTTAATAAGAGATAAGAGATTACACCAGTAGGATAGGATAGATTTTTGGAGTGTTTATATTTGGAAACTGAACATATTTAACGAGGGATCTGCAGCTGAGACACACCTGAACAAAACACCCATTACCCACACGTGTTTGTGTCAGTGAGGTGCATGTGTGTTTAAGAGGAACTAAAAGCCCATTTACTATGCAAACACATCTGTCACCTTCTGTCACCCAGTCACTAAGAGCGATGCATTTTAAGCCTGATCCCAAAACAGTTTCTTGTGGCTAAGTTTCTTGTGGAACACAACCACTTAATCAGTCATAGAGTTTGGATAATCTGATTGGGAGTCCATGAAACCATTATTTTAAAACTTAAAAACAATGGCATATTATAAAACTTTCTTAATATAATTTGTTTAAAATGAATGCCTTTTCCATCCAAACCTCTTGGCTATGCAAATCCCAAATTACAACCAAACTCTTGTTAAGAACTAATTCAGATCCTAAACTTCAACAGATCTAGATCTTCAACAGCATTTCCATAGAGTATCATTAATGCCCAAAGACTCTTAAAAAATAAGCAAATGTAATGAGGACCAAGTCAAGTGCTAAACCCACATGATCTTTCCCTTTAATATTTAAACATAGACACTATACAGTTTCACTGTTAAAAATCGTTGGGTGCATTAGATGAACGAGTTTGCCTTTCTGGATCCCTCTCCATCATCTTCACTTTTTTCAAAATATCCTAGAACAACACATACCAGGGTCACTAATAAGGACTAACAGCTAATGGAAATCCCATTAGTCGTTTGTTGTTCAGCTCTCCATTAGCTACAATTGGTTGCTGTCCACATTAGCATCTTTGGACTGATTGTCTTTTATAAATGACTTTCTAAGTATCTCATTATCCAACACTGATATGTGGGCATGTACAGTGCATCCGGAAAGTATTCACAGCACTCCACTTTTTCCACAATATCCTATGTTACAGTCTTATTCCCAAATAGATTAAATTAATCTTTTTCCTCAAAATTCTACACACATACCCCATAATGACAAAGTGAAAAAAGTTTATTTGAAACTTTTGCAAATTTATTTAAAATAACAAACTAAAACCAAACATTTACATAAGTATTCAAAGTGTTTGCTCAATACTTTGTCGAAGCACCTTTGGCAGCAATTACAGCCTCAAGTCTTTTTGAGTATGATGCCACAAGCTCGGCACACCTATTTTTGGGCAGTTTCCCCCATTCTTCTTTGCAGAACCTCTCAAGCTCCATCAGGTTGGATGGGGAGCGTCGGTGCACAGCCATTTTCAGATCTCTCCGGAGATGTTCAATCGGGTTCAAATCCCGACTCTGGATGGGCCACTCAAGGACATTCACAAAGTTCATCCCCACAGCATGATGATGCCACCTCCATGCTTCACTGTAGGGATGGTATTAGCCAGGTGATGGTTTTCTCCAGACATAACGATTGGCATTCAGGCCAAGGAGTTCAAGCTTTGTTTCATCAGACCAGAGAATTTTATTTCTCATTGTCTGAGAGTCTTTCAGGTGCCTTTTGGCAAACTCCAGGCAGGCTGTCATGTGCCATTTACTGAGGAGTGGCTTCTGTCTGGCTACTCTACCATACCGGCCTGATTGGTGGAGTGCTGCAGAAATGGTTGTCCTTCTGGAAGGTTCTCCTCTCTCCACAGAGCAATGCTGGAGCTCTGTCAGAGTGACTAAAGCCCTTCTACCCCAATCGCTCAGAGTGGATGGGCGGCCAGCTCTAGGAAGAGTCCTGGTGGTTCTAAACTTCTTTCATTTACGGATGATGGCCACTGTGCTCATTGGGATCTTCAATGCTGCAGCAATTTTTCTGTAGCCTTCCCCAGATCTATGCCTCAACACAATCCTGTCTTGGAAGTCTACAGACAATTCCTTGAACTTCATGGCTTGGTTTGTGTTCTGACATGCACTGTCAACTATGGGAACTTTTATAGAACGGTGTGTGCCTTTCCAAATCATGACCAATCAGCTCAATTTACCACAGGTGGACGGCAATCAAGTTGTAGAAACTTTTGAAGAATGATCAGTGGAAACAGGATGCACCTGAGCTCACTTTTGAGGGTCATGGCAAATGCTTTGCATACTTATGTAAATGTTTGATTTTAGTTTTTTATTTTTAATAAATTTGCAAAAGTTTCAAATAAACCTTTTTCACTTTGTCATTGTGGGGTATTGTGTAGAATTTTGAGGTAAAAGATGAATTTAATCTATTTGGGTATAAGGCTGTAACATAGGATATTGTGAAAAAAAGTGGCACGCTGTGAATACTTTCCGGATGCACTGTATTTCCCTTACAGTACTTGTACAATCCAAAAAGCTCTATTAAACTTAGTCTTTGATGTTCTACAGGAAACACTTTATTTTACACAAATGTAAAAATGCTTGTTGTTACAATATAAATCATCAGTAATATTAATTTCATTTAAAACTCTTTTAATGGTGCCTGCCCAGGGTTCTTCCCTGGCTTGTGCCTGTAAGTTTCCAGGATAGGCGCAGCCCTAGTTGGGATTAAGCTGTTTGGATAATGAATGAATGAATGAATGAACTCTTAATTTAAAGCAAGCATTGTGCACTCATAGTCTTTGGCCATTCTGTTTTTATTAAATCCAGAGCAAAACAAAGTTAGTTCACATGCTACTCTATATAATATCATACACCTCCATGTTAGATAAGCACTTCTTTTTTGTATTTAACTCTAAAGGTCTGCAAAACATACCCTAGGCTGACTGCATATGTAATTGTACTAATATCAGAGCAGCAGATATCAGGCCGGTTGCCAGTAAAGGCTAGTGGTCAGTCAAGCATTACACAACCACAGTCAAACCTCCAACTGTTCTAAACTCTGCACTAAACCACTCACTGGATAGATTTTGGATAGCTGATTCATGTATTTAATTTATTGCAGTTAGCTTCAGAAGTGAGTTATTGAGTTCAGTGCAAGAGGATTTGATCCAGATTTGATCTGTGTTTTCTCCTTGTTCCTGTAGTACGAGAAAACTGACATGAAAAAGAGAGAAACACGACCTGCCATGCTCTTACACTGTTGCTAAGCAGTCTTTACTAAACTTTTTTTTTAAAGAGCTACTACAAAATATATAGTCTGAATAATACTAATAACATGAGAATACAAGTCATTAATTCAGTCTAAACAAGAACATGTTGTATTTAGTGTAATGAAGATGTTTAGTTATCAGTTTTATGGCTACTCAGACAAAAAAAACTTGCCCCTAAAAACTGTACATTTACAGAAGGCAGAGACAGAAGATCCGACAGCAATTCTGCCTTTGGAGCTCTGCCCAATGATTTGGCGTAGGAAGCGTTGCCCTGTGTAATTATCCACATCATTCGCAAGTTAAGGCGTGTGAGAAACTGACAACATATTGATTTCCTTGAGATGCTGTAGCCATTAATTCAGGAAAAGAATGGGTCAGAGTACATTACACAGCAACTGTGAGGTCTGTGAACTGAACAAACACATTATGTACTGACATGAAGTAAATAATCAGATGATGATCTGTGTTATTTTGAGTTTGACCGCAGGCAGTGGATGAGGAACACATGATGGAGGACTGCTTGCATGTGATCCCGACGAAGTTTAAATGGCACACTACATACATTTACATCTGTGACATTTAGAAGACTCCCTCAGAGTAACTTACATTTCCTAATTACAAGGACAGTCTCTCTGGAGCAACTTTGAGTTAAGGGTCTTGTTCAGGGCTTTGATTAAACCCAGGACCACTTGGTACATACCCGAATATCCTACCACCAGACGACCCTCCCCTCATGCACCTTTTATTAAGACAAATAATTTTTGGGGTTAATGATGAGACTACTCCAGCCTTGAGTCAGTACATTTTATAAAAATCTGCTGAACAACTCTTGACTTGAGTGTGGGGTACACAACTCAGGACAGAATCATAGCTTCATAACGGATCTGCATCAACAGCTTAAGCACTGCGATTGTTACTCACCTTCACGCCTCTTTATAAATTAAACACACCTCGATCTTTAGACGTAGAGTAGAAATGTAAAAAATGTACTGAAATCGAGGCGGTATTTCACAGCTTACCATAAAAGAGAAACGAGCTGCGTAAGATTTACGCAGCGGTGAGGTGTTCGTACTGCTGCTGCTGCGCTTGGAAAATGAGACTGGAACTGTACAAATACCATGTCAATACAAATATGCTTTATAAATATTTACAGGTACGCTCTTTCTAGCAATTTATGCACACCCATAATACCTGTATATCGATTCCTTTCGGGCTCAGACACGGTTGCTAACAGCTAATGAAAGCGATATTTGACGCCACCCCATTAAAACTAAAGACTTAAGTAGAATAGAAAAATGTATAATCCAGTATTGATAATTTCATCTCACCGCTTATCGAGGCAGATTATCCACTCAGCAGACGCAGAGGGATGGGCAGAAGTATGAGATGCTACCATCTTTAACGGGATCATGAGGACTCGGGAAGCCGGTTTGGCATCGTCCGCACTTGTTAACGGGAGACTTTACTTTGAGGCATCTCCCGTGTTTTATGTGTCCGGTGCGCTGCTGTCCAGCGTCCTCGCTCTTGTCTGGTCACCAGATAAATAAACAGATAAATTATCCTATTGCACACCAAATACAAAACTTGCACCACTGTGACTGTAACAGCAAAGATCAATATAGGAGGTATTTCAAGGTATCCGGCTAGAACTAAAAGATAAATGAGCGTTCTCCGGCCAGCATCGCTACCGCACTGCAACACTGCTAGGGCTGGGACTAAAGTGAGCGTCTCACCGCGTATAGCGTGTGGGAGGGACGAAGTGGCGGGAATGCTGCAGTCTCTAGTCTAGTGTATAGTGCGGAACGGGCAGAAATCTCCTACATCACTTCTGCTGTTCACTTCACTGACCTTACTACACACACGCGCATATGTAAGAGCCTCCACTCTTCCACATTTACCACTTAGCCTATACACGCACGCACATATAATACACTACTCTTCTGCACTTTGCAGCCTTCAGACACACACACACACACACACACACACACACACACAAACAAAGGTATATGTGAGACTTCCCACTCTTCCGCACTTCCACTTAACCTACGCTTACACGCACACACACACACAGTCTTGTACAGCTATCTTTGTTCCATAGACTTTACAGCTAATCCTAACCCTAACCTTAACCTCAGTAACCAAAAGCACATTGTTTACCTCTTTTAGTTTCTTTGAAAAGAAAAACAACAACCATACGTATTTTCTATAGTCATTTTTCTTCATGGGGGCTGCTCCAATGTCCTCACAAAGCCATAAAAACAATAAAAGGGATTTTAGGCGACAAAAAGGCCCAAAAAGTCCCTCACAATGCATAAATACATCACACACACACACGCACCACACACACAGGAGACCCTCTACTCTTCCACAAACATATGTGAGACACTCCACTCTTCTATATTTACCACTCAGTCTACATACACACAGGAGACACTACCTTTCCATACTTAGCAACCTTCAAACACGCATATGCATGTGAGACACTGCACTCTTCCACACTTACCACATAGCCTAGACACACTTCCAAACACACACAGGATACACTACTCTTTTACACAGCAACGTGTAAACATGCACATATATGCATATATGAAACATTCCACTCTTACAAATTTAGCAGCCTAGACACACACAACCACATATATGTGACACTCAACTGTTACAACTCTCTTACATAGCATCCTTCAAACACATACACATGTATGTATATGTAAGACATTCCACTGTTACACACACACACACAATAGACACTCCCCTCTTCTAGTCTTTGCAGCCTACATGGAGAGCGAGGTCTGTTTGTTTGTGTGTGTGTTTGTGTGTGTGTGTGTGTGTGTGTTTGTGTAGTGAGCCCAGGGGAGCGTGTACTACAGCACAGTGCATTTCTGCCCATGGCGCATTATATGCTAGATTATAGACTGCGGCAGACCCACTAGTTCATCTCTCCCACACACTACGCAATGATCCTGTCGCTTAAGTCACACCACATACATTCACAGTAGCACTAATACACACTTTCAGACAAGGCTGTAATAACCAGGAATTTAATAGCTATAAACTCTGACCTGATGTATTAACTTTGGGGGTATTATGGTCTGTCATTTAAATATCAGTTGACACATTATGCATCATAAAAAGATCTCCCGCTCTGGGCCTTTTTGTTAAAGTGCCACTGGTTACTGGATTGCTGGCTTTCCAAACTAATCAAAAGTATGTTAAACCTTGGTCAAACCATTATATACATATCACAGGTGTACAATATCACCTCTAGAAACAGTAAAATGTCTTCCTATTATATTTATATAACAGCCTTTGTGTTTATGTTACAAGGAGAGTCAAAATTAAAGATGGATTTATAAATTGTGTGTTGTCTCTGGTAAGAGGGAAACTGTTTCACACTGTTCTTTATTTTCTATGTGAGAGACTTCAGCTTGCAGAGCAATTGTGCCACTAAGTCTCATTATGAAAGTGTCCAGTCAGCAGCCCTGAGAGATTCAGTCGGAGAGAGTGTGTAACTAGAAGGTGTGCAAAAGGCAGAGAAAATTAATAGTCAAACATAAGAGTCAATGATAACAGAATTGTGACTCAAGAACAATATAAACTGAGATCTCAACATTCCACAGTGTTTCCTAGGTAACAGATTACAGATTAAATATTTTGTAAACCCAGTTACTGTCATTCTCTAATACTCCTTAAGGATAGCATGCAAAGTTCTTATGCATTATGGTCATGAAACATATCTCTATACATCAATTCTTTATTTAACACAAAATGCTGAATTACCCTAACAGATTGAATGACAATTCTACTGTATATACTGATTAAATACATTTCATATCTGACACTATTTATCCAGAAGGTGGCAGCATTTTTAGGCATGGATCCTGAAAGCGCATGGCCCACATCCAGTTCAATGAGGAATACCTCTCACCACCTATACTGGACATTCCATCCATCCAATTAAATATATAATGCAGTGGGTAAGTAATGAGTTCTTATTCCTTTAGGGTGAAGGGCAACATTTACACTAGCAGCCCTTTTTAGACACTAAAAACAACAACTTGGAACAACTTGGGTGAAGGGTCTTGTTCGGGTGCTCAATAATAGTAGTGCCGGGGGTAGAATAGAGCCAGAATCCAACACACAACCTCTTGGTCTGTAATCAAGCATGCCAACATCTACAGCCTAGACCGGTGATCCGCGGCGGCATTGCAGGTGGTCTGTGACATGCAATCCAGTTTCACTACTGAAATCACTTTTTTTTTTAATCATTTTATTTATTTTTCCAAACATTTTCAGATGTTTTGGGCATATTTATGAATTAATGAATTTAATGCAAATATTTTTTAAAAATGGTTATCCAAAAATAGATTCCACCCCCCTCCCCGCAGTGGGCCGCAGACTACTGCTTAGTCTGAATGGTGGTTCCTTGGACAGAACCAGTTGAAAACCACTGATCTACACAATTGGATCATTTATTTTTAAAAAGTGCTAATTAACAAATTATGTCTCAAGATAGAATATGGTAGGATTAAGAAAAAAAGAACAACATTTATGTGTGTGACTAGAGGTATTATGCTATTCTGGACAAAGGCCATCTTGATTTCAATCTAGGGATGTGTCATAACCAGACAGAACAAAAGCAGAAATACAGAAAGAGAAAACTAGAATATGATCTTAGTCTAATAGATTTTGTGTGATTTTTACTCTGTTCCTCAAGTTTTTAAAAAACATTCAACAAAGATAAACTCATGACCTCACAAAGCAAGAAATGTCCCACAAATGCCATAAAACTGGCTTCAAATTACATATGAGAGGAAAATATTTGTTGTACTAATTCAATTTGAATATACTATGATACTCTAAAGGGTATAACACTATGTCACTCACACCAATCACTATAACTTACAGGGTTGAAGTGGGACGACAATTAACAACAAAGGCCACCCAGAATCCTGGCCTGATCTCTAAAACCTTTCAAGACACGAACACAGTATACAGTAGCAGGGGGTTGGCCTGACAACAGTGTACTTAACCAAACAAATCTACTCCAGGGAAATGATGGAAGAGGAAGAGCTGCCCTTAATAGTTGCCTGTCTGGATTTTACCCTTTTGCTCTGGTTACTAGGAGAAGACGCAGAAGGCATGCAGCCGTCGGGGCACACATGCTGGCCTCATGTGAAAGTGGGGGCAGCCATGCATGCTCTTATAGAGACTCCTGAGTATAGCCCTTTCACACTCTTGTTTGCCAGGGTGGGAAAAGTGCAGTGCAATTACTGCAGTGTTTGCTCTAGTAGAGAATTAACTTTTTAAACCAATTAAAGGTCAGTCTTTTGGTTCTGGATCTTGAAGGAAATGTTTCTATGGGCATCTGTACCAACAATCTGTGATAAAATATAATTACATTAAAGGTGTAATTAATTTGAGGAAGTCAATATTAGAACACCAATCACCAAGTATTATTCTTTTTTTGGTGATGCTTTTGTATTTTTAAATGTAGCCACACAAATCAAAAAAAGTCTTGACCCTAATCTTGACTCAAACTTGATTTAATAGGACCTTTCTGACTAAATAACAGATACATTTAAGGTCAGTTCCATTTACAGAATTTGAAGGACATTTATATGAGATGCAGCCTAGTTTGTTGAATGCTCGAAATACATTCATATTTGTTTGCAGAAAATGTACAGTCATCTTCTCTGTTTATAGTTCTCGGCTGTGCCTCACACCATTCATAAATAAAGTTACATTCATAAATAGTCACGTACACAACTGATGTAATCTTGTCTTAGCTCTAGGCCCAGTACAGGGAAAATTCTAGGCCTACAGCTATGATGTGATTACATCAGTTGTGTACGTGTGGAGTAGTGAATGGGCATGTTAAGCTCAGATAACCCCACTCTTCTGTCAAACCAGAAAAAAGAGAGCAGATTGCTGCGGAAATGCCACTAACCCTAAACTTATCTAGGGGAAAGCAATTTAATACAACTGGGACCATGACTCCTCTCTGTGTCTTTGAAAAAGTTACAGAAAATATGTATCGATTATGATGTGAGTACTAATGGAGAAAAAGTCCTTACCATCCTTCTCTGGATTTGTAATTTATAGACATAATTCCACCCATTAAAAACCTTCCCCCAACTCTTTTGGCCCTATTGCCATGTTAGGATTAATGGCAGTTAATTTTTCATATCTTACATGATTAAATATGTATTCTGGGTTATCCCTGGAGCAGAATGAAGCACAGAAAGCAGAGAAGGCATGTATGGGTAAAATAGTTCACCATCTGCTCTTCTTTTATCTGCCAAGTCTCAGTCTGAAAAGACATCTCTGTTACAGAGAGGAATACTGTGACATTTCGGACATTTTGAGAAAACAGACTAATAAGTATAGATCCTTCAAAATACAAATAATTAATTGCATGAATTTCTCCTTAGCTTGTACTTCCGAGCAATTGTAATTTGGCTGGGTTTCTTGTTTTTACATTTTTTTTTGTCTATCATCAGTTTCTTTCATCATCTTTTTTCTATCACAAATTGACCTGCTATTCCATATTCAGAAGCAGCAAATCTTGCAATGCTGTTTGCTTTGGTTATAAAATCAGGTGTGTATTATAGTAAAATATGATGTATTTTCTTTACATTTAATTTAGAAGTCACTTTTTCATGCAAATAAATCAGGTTCAGATGATGATGACTAAAAACAGTTATATACATGTTAAGTTGACCTGTGTGTATCCTTATGGGAACATGGAAAGCTTGGAGCAAGTGAATACACCTGTCAACAACTGGTACATTTAAACATTGACACATTCAAACATTATGTGAGTTATAAAAAGACTGGACAGTAAGCAGTAAACAGCTGGCATTTTGCATCTAGATTTTAAATATTTTTATCTGAAATACCTAATTGACCCCAGTTCTCAATCCCATATGTATACTCCATTAAAGATACTTAAGCATGTGAAACAGTCTGAGTGAAAAAGCCTTTGATAACCATTTGCCAAAGCAGAGGTCTGTTCGAAATAAAAGTCAGAGCCATGTGTTAATGCAGTGTGGAAGTTGCTGCACCAGGCTCCAACTGCCACATCACCCAGTGACTGTGACCCATTTACTTTATGCTCAGAAGACATTCAGACACACCCAAGTATGCTGCTGTGTATGTACGTTACACAGCCATGTACCTTTCCACACAGCAAATGGGGAAGTTAATAAAGGAGAATAGTCTAGTCCAATAGCAACATCTTTGTATTACATTTGTGAAATATACTACATAACATGACATTTACATGGATGACAATGTCATAGTTTCACAATTATGCAACTGTCAATATTATAACTTCAAAAATAACTATATGGTTGCATTGTATCACTTATCTGAATAATTTTTGGGGTGTAACAATGCACTCCTGCACAATAATTCATGGCTGAAAATCACAATATGCAATATAATTGTGTAACAATGTACTGGGGTATTAAATTTATGCTTAAAAAAAAAAGCACTGTAGGTTTTAATCGTCGCACTGTGCGTTAGATTCTGAGGGAGTGAACTTGTAAACTTGCATGTATAGGACTGTGGATGTCTTCTTACTACTTTTTTTTCTAAATCCAGATTGAACTACATATTAACACCATTTATCACATATTTAGATATGGGCAGTTGCCCTTATCCAGAAAGACTTACATTTCTTAATGGAGCTACTTGGGGTTGAGGATGCTGCTCGGGCCCAGTTTTTGTTCTGCTGATGGTAGGACAAAACTGGATGTGAATTTATAACTCCATGGCCTACAGGTGAGTACCCTACTACTAGACCACCGCCACACCAAATATATATTAAGCAAATGCGATAAAAACGTTTATTTTCCTTGCTTTGTAAGGTTACTGAACGTGTACTTTACTTTAAAACTATCACATGATTGTGAATCATTACAGCTCTAATTTCTGGCGTTAGCTATGCTGTGAGCACGACAGGCCAAGTAGTATTATCTAACCAACTAACCACTAACCAGTAGCAACCATCACTGTTGTTATATGTTCCGAGCGCATTCCTCTTCTTCCCCGCAGGCTTCTGGCTGCAGTTGTAGAAGTACCGAATTACAATTACTCACGTTACTACTGTTAAGTGGTTTGTTCGGGTAGTTGAACTTTGTGAGTACGCTTTGTAATTTGTAATTTTACTTGTACTTGAGTGCAAATTAAAGTTATCGAGTTCACTGCTTAAAAATGACATTTCGTTACTGAGTAGCCTACAATTTGAATTAAAAACGTTGACCGGGATTTCGGTAAGCTGTGTTCGAATGTTATTGATAGTTCCCGCAGTAGTATTTTAGTGAGGCCATTAAAAAAACTTGACTTCACAAATAATTGACCAGAAAAAAAGACGCCGAGCGGCTAAAAAGTAACTAGTATCCTTGCGTAGTTTTTGACAACGGGACTTTTACTTAAGTGCTTCTTAACACCAGCACTTTTACTTGAAACTGAGTGTTATTTTAGCAATGCAACAGTACTTGTGCGCGGAACCGGGGGGTGGGGCTTAACGGCGCTGGAATGTGCTCGTGTGCGCGCTCCTGCTCGCGGCTGGTTGGGGCGCGCGCTCACGGGCACGAGCTGCGGTGCGACAGGTCTGCGAGTATTTTCCCCAAGGAAAGAGAAAGGCAGGGAGAGGGAAGAACGATGGCGGGGAAGATTTGACAAGTTTGGATGAGTGCGTTACTCTGAAAAATACCGGGAAGAAGTTGAGCGCCTCCGCAACAATGAAACTTTAGAGTAAAAGGTAAGAGCAGAGGCCCGGGGGACTGCCCGGGATTCCGTTTTGCCTTTCATTCGCGACTCCGTCTCGGAAACTTATTTTGGCCATTCACGAACCGGCTCATCTAGGTGTGTTCCGCCACTTAGTCTTTGTATTTTCAAAAAAAGAAGAATATCTCGCATGTAAGTTGTGTTTTCGGTCTGAAGTTTTACAGCTGATTTCGGCGGTTTAGACCGGGAACAATCCCGTCTAATCTTGTCTAAAAGATACTTTATCCATAATCCTTAAACAATAAGCCGAGTCGACAGCGTGGGGATCGTGATAAGACAAAGTCAGTGAGTCAAACTGCATTAATATCGTTGTATGCAACTTTTTTTGACTGATCTGGGACACGTTAATAAGGTAGTACAACCTTAGCCTAGCCCGACTGGAGTGAGTCGGGAACACGCGATTGTGTTTGCTCGCAATGCAGATCAGACGAACGACTTTGTTGCAATGTTTCGACACACGACGCATTTTTACTTTTTTGCAGATGTTCGCCGCCTGCTCGACGTGAAATAATGTGTGGAAGTAGTCTGGCAGGACTTGCAGGTCTAATGGCATCGCGCAAGTAAGGAAGGATCAAAAAGCTCGACTAGGGGATAGAGGGAATTGTGGATATCGAGATCCGGATTTGGAGCCCGATCCGCTTCACCGTATTTAGGAACTCGACTGGAAGTAAAGTGTGTGAAAATGATCAAGGCTGAAAGCAAAGGCGAGAGAAACCTGAGAAGTGCCTCTCCGCATAGAAATGCCTACAAGTCGGACTTCCACGCCATTAAGTGCTCCTTTGATGGGGCGAAATCCGACAACACGGCCAAGTCTTATGCTAATGGCTCCAGTGACCCCCGGGAGGACTCGAGGGGGCGACAGTTTGGCAACAGGGTGAACAAGATAAAGAACATTTTCCTGCAGATGGATGGTCAGCAACAGCAGGACTCTCCGGAGGTGAAACTCCCTCCTAAACCGGACTTGTCCCAGGTCTCCTCATTGCAAAAGTTCCCAGTCAGCGCCCACAAAAGTGCCCCCTGCAGCCCGGAGTCGCAGAGCATGGATCGAACCCCAAAGGGGGAGGACACCGAGATAGACAAAGCTGCCTTGGCCGAGAAGTTCTCAGTGACTAGAAAACTCTTTGAGCGTGGGATAAAGGAACAGCCTGCTGTAGAGAGGCCAGCCCCGGGCAGGGCCTCCGGCCGGGTGCCCCAAGGGGGAATGAGTGAGGAAAGGAGAGTGGTCAGAAGATCTGTAGGGTCCTCTGAAAATAGTAACAACAGCAGTCAAACTGTACGGAACCCAACCTCGCCAGAAACGGGGGTACAGGAGGTGACGAACGAGGGTGAAGATTCCAAGCAGGTTAATAAGCTATTGCTAAATGCAGGACCCATTTCT
Organism: Distichodus sexfasciatus; assembly: GCA_032718565.1. Classification (NCBI taxonomy): domain Eukaryota; kingdom Metazoa; phylum Chordata; class Actinopteri; order Characiformes; family Distichodontidae; genus Distichodus; species Distichodus sexfasciatus. The sequence goes on from JAVGVS010000001.1 coordinate 5,294,776, forward strand.
AGAAGGCTGGAGAATTTCATGGCAGACAGTGACAATGAAGAATCTGTAAGAGCATCAACTAAAACTCCAGAGAAAGCTTGCAGCCCTACGGAAAGGTTGGTGCCTCAGTCTCCTGTACGAGACAATGCTCATAAACTGGCTTCACCTAGTAGTGACAGCTTACAAAAACCGACCTTACCGAGTAATGATTCCAAACCACTTCACTCTCCTCACAAAGCAACCTCACCAGCCAATGATTTTGCCTTCAAATCCAGCTCACCAGTGTCTCCAGTGCCTTACAAACCCATCTCGCCTACGGTCAAAGCCTGTGAAGACACCCTCTCTTCCCCACCCTGTAGTCCATTCAAGCGTTCATCGTCACTGGGTGATGGTTTTATTAAGTCATCAACAAGCAGTGATGAATCTAAACCCACTAGTTCCCCTACTAGGGATCAGAAACCTTCACCGTTCATCACCAGTTTTTACAATAGAGTCAGAAGCCCTGAAGTGGCCAAGAGTGAACCTGGGATGGTGCGTACTCCTTCTTTGGAGAAGCCACCACTGCCGCCCCAGCCAGCACCAAGCGTGGACGCTGCTGGGGCAGGGGTGGTCCGTGCAGAGCTTGTAGTGGTCAAGAATGAGTCGTCAGAAAGTGAGGAGAACGAAGATGAGAATTTGCATGACAGTGTGTTTGAAGAGCCAAACCTGAAGAAGGAGTTTGTTGTTGAATCACCCACGAAAGTGCAGACAGGGGCATCATCCATTCTGTCACCTCAGAGTGACCTGCTGAAGGTTGCAGAGGTCAAGCAGCTGCCAAAGGAAGACATATGTCAGTCACCTGAGATACAGGCAGAGGAACTAAGGGAAGAACCAAGCAAGGAGGAGGAGGAGGAGCACACCCCCAATTGGTGTGAAGAAGAAGGGGATGAAGAGGAAGACAGTGAGCAAGATGAGATGGATGAATGTGGAAAAACATCACCTGTGTTTTACAGCTTTGAAAATGCTGCATTTGTGGATGACAAGGAAGTGGATCCACCTAGCAAAGACGAGGATCACATGGAGGAGGAGGAGGAGGAGGAGGACGAAGAAGAAGAGGAGGAGGAGGATCAGAATTGTGAGGAGTATGATGAAATTCCTGGTCTCTCTGAGGATGAAGATCGCTCACCCAGGAGGAAGATCCAGTTCTCTACTGAACCAATAAGGGTAAGCCGTACAGAGCTCAATGTTGAAATCATGCACATGCTCACAAAAGTGTAGTTTTTTTCTCAGGACGTACTGATCTCATTTGGCCGTTCACACATGCATTTATTTAGCCATTGATTATTGAAAATGCTCTGGTATTATGGCTTTGCAACATTGAGGGACTTGCATGAGTTTATTAAATTTGTACATGTTTCTGTATTTCCCTTTTTAATGAAAACTTTCCCCAGAGTGTTGGCATTGGGGTCATGACTGTCATGTTCACAGTAAAGCTGGCTTAGTACTGAACATGCAGTCATTGTGAGGATAAGTTTGTTAAGAGGAATCTTTTAACAAGAACCAATAGTATCTCATTCGTAGTCACCGTTTGTCACTACTTTACCCAAGTTTACCTTGATTACAGTGTGCCAACATAATCAAAGCAAAACATATGCTCTTATTCACTCCACTGAGCCTTTTATTCATAAAATGGCTGGTTAATTCTCCTGTGTTATAGGATTTTCCCAGTCTTGTTTTTCCTTTATGACTGAATAATACTGTTCTCATTCGCATTCCATTGCTGTGGCATTTCTTTCACACTTGGGCTGTTAATGATCAACTCAGGTTTCTGTTTGTTCTTGACTGTTAGAAGAATTAGTGAAGGTGAGTGCAACAGGAGGCAAGTGCTGCCAAAATGCAAGCAGGTACCTGTAGCTGGGACTGGCATTCCACACTGCAAACAGGTGTGGTAAAGTTGTGTGTGTGTGAGTGTGTGTTTCCCCGCCTGTATGTATGCGGGATATTAGGGGAATGTGTCTTGCCGTCTATCTTTCTGTCTTCTCTTCACAAAGGGTATGAAAAGGTGTAGGATTGTGAAAATGTCAGTTTTCTCAGGCAGGAACCTATTTTGAAACAAGCATGGCTTTGATTCAGAATAAAACCATGCCCTGAGCACCTACTTTCCTTATTTAAATGTGCAGTGATGTAGTGCCTGTAGCACTTATGCAAGCTGTAGAAGCAACTGAGACTTTGGCTTGTGTGTTTTGGGTCTTCACACGGGAGCTGGCCAGTGGCCAGTATACTCCAGTATTGGAGAAGCTACTTTTCAACAGTAGCTTTTCAGGCTTTATTCTACACAGTCTACTTATGATTAAAGGTAGTTAAGCTACAGCCAAAATACTGTTTATTAATGTAGTAGTTGGCTACACTTCAAGCTACAGAGAAAAAGTACCCAACTACTACAACAGAGCTATATTGATTATTGATGATTGATTCTTGCTCCCATCTTTACCAAGTTGGTCTCCATCATCTGACTCCGTCTTGCAACTCCCAAGAGTGCACTGGGATGCAAGACCCTGCACCATATGGATCAGATGTCACTTCTGCCAATTCAACCAATCGAAAACATTGTACAGTAGAAACAGTAGAAAGTACTCATCTTTAAGGAGAAAAAATATAGATTTTGTAACAATTAGGGATGCTCCGATAGGTGGATTGGATATTGGGCCGATAACGATAGCAGCTGAATCGGGTCGATCTGTAAATTGTATGTTTTTCTGTGTTTACGTATGCACGCACACAGTTCGTTATTCATCAGAAATGGCACTGCGGTAAAACTGGTTTATTGTTCGACATTCGCGCTAATTTGTACATATTGATATGAAAATAAGCAGAACAAGTAACGCAACACTACCACCCCAAAAGCAAATCATGTGATTATAGTTTAATTTCCTTAACAGCACTAGCTCCGTGTTCCTGATCCTTTTAGTGCCGCAGGATTACAGAACTGTGTTTAAACGAATATTTTTTGAGCTGTTATTCTAATAATAAATAATTTAGCATATACATATGGGTGTGTAGATATTACATTATTTTAGTTAGGAAAACAGTATTTAAGTCAGGTATTTCCTTCAGCATAACAGAATACGGTCAGTCTCCTCCTCACAGAGAAATACATAACTTATTAATTAAAAACTGGTATCAGGTGAGAAACGTCTGATACCAAAAGCCCAAGTATCAGCATCGGTATCGGAACTGAAAGAGTTGGATCAGTGCATGCCTAGTAACAATGTAGCATTTTGCCACACTACATTGCTAGTTATAAAAAACATTAACTGGAAAAGCTATAGCACTTTAAAAGTAGCTTCGCTATTGATAAGCTGCCCAAAGTAGTCAAGTTAGCAGCGACACTAAATTTAGTTAGCTACTATTTCCTGTCTTCTCCTTACAGGGACCATGAAAGTGGGCAGAGACTGGTCTGTGGTCAGCTAAAAGTACTGAGCTTATGAATATTAGTCAAGAATCTCGAGGAATGAAAGAATGTGCAAACAGGGCGAGGTTTAAGGAGGCTTGTTTGACACCCGGTTATGAACATCTCTCTTACTCCTGATGATAAAATACATCTGTTGTGTTCTCTCCCTCGCTCCCTCTTTTGTCTCATATTGTGAAACTGGGAGCTTAAACAGACTCATTGTAAACAGAAGTTCTTGTCCCAGCATGAGAGAGCTTCTCTTTGTGTGAGACAGCGCCTCTGTCCCCAAGCTTACAGCAGGTAAGCAGTATTTCAGCATATGCTGATTGCACTGTACAGATTTGCTGGTGGTGGAGCGTCCGTTGCGCAATGTAAGAGGCGAGATGATGGTAGCACAGGAGACCCAGGTGTGTGTTTTCTGTCTGGTTTCTACATAAACAGATTTGGTTAAAATTAAGCTTGACAGATCTGGGTAAACTTTCCACCCTGTCTGGAGTCTGAAAGGCCCAAATATGATCTAAAACTGTGTTTTAGAACTCAGCAGTTCTGAGTAAAGTGAGTAAAGGAACTCCTCCCAACTGGACTGAACATGGCAGATTTCACAAGAAGGCAGGGATGTGGTTGTCTACCTGGATACAAGTTGGGAAGACTGCTTTTAGAAGAACATGGAGGAATACAGTGGAAAGTCAGTTAAATAAAACAGAAACAGAAAAGACATTGCTGTTTAAAACATCAGACGTCAGCTAGCGTTTGTGTTAGCTCTGTTGTTAAAGGCCCACTCACTTAAAAAGAAATAACCATTCTAAACAATAATAATTTTATAATGTAACTAATCATGAAGCAATTGTGTGCTTTGCAACAGGCTCAGTGTTGACCTTCCAGTTTAACATGATTACATACACGTTCTTTAAAACATATATTCTACTCCTAGCTTTGTTATACCTATAGAATATTTCAATTTTTGTGCCACAAATATATTTATAATTTCCTCCATATACAAATATGTAAGGCTGGCAAAAACTCTCCTTTTAAAATTGTGTTCTTTTTGTAACTTCCTTTAACACAGATGAAATTAATTTTAGAGAGTGCTTTTAAGATTTCGAAAGCAAAGTTAGCTGACATAATTGAGCAAGTTTGCCTTAATGTTAGAGGACGCCTAAGGTGCTGCTCTTTTTCACAGAGAAACACTAACTGCTATCTTTTTTCAGTTCACAGAGTATTATTTATGTACTTACAAGTGTGGAAACTGTTTCAGTTATCAGGAATTAACGAAGTGACTCCCTGGCTATATTGTATTGACAGTACATTTATCAAAGTATTATATAAATAATTTTTGTAAGCCTTATATTTTTTGTTTCATTGAATTCTTGACAAGTGAATGGATATTTAACTCCACCTGTCAACTTACAGATACATACAGATAAGCAAATCTGAAATGGTGTAAAAGTTTGGGTTGATGTGGTATTAATTAACCTCACATCTCGTCTTAGTACACAAGCAAACTCTTGACACCTTGTTCTACTGGGTCGTCTGATGTGTAGGCATTGTGAACTCGAGTGGAAAGTTCATGCTTGAGTTGTTAGTTTTAGAGTTCATTCCCACTGCATGTGAAATGTATAGCCCATAAATAGCTCGGAGCATTCTGGGCGCGAGTATGGTTTAAACATGTGTTGAACGTCTCTAAAGTTGCAATATTAATATCTCCAACGTTCACTTACAGTTGTTCTACATCCATCTCAGTCTTTGTTCCTTATATTTTTCTCTCCCTGTCATTGGCCTTCCATACGCACGCACGCACACGCGCTCCACAGGCCACTAGATATCTATAGGGTGGGGGGGGGTTGCAAGCGTGCTGATCACCACATACAATACTCATTTATTATAATAGAATTCAAAAAGGCAGAACTGCACCTGCCACTATTCATAACTCCTCCCACTTCATTGACTCCAGGAAGTTTGCTAACCTCTCCCTAAAGCCACATAAAAGCCTGGTAAAACACACACAAGGCGTTGTCACAGCGGACACACACACAGGCAGTTTTAAGAATATGAAATGCCCTTGTGTGTTTTGTCAGGCCCAACGGCGGTTCCGTAATTTCAGTCTGCTGTAACTGTGGAGCGCCACGATTTGTAGCAGAAATATTCCTTCCACTGAACCACGCTTTATAATAAAGTTTTACTGTATGCCCCAGAATTGTCCAGAATTCTCCTGGTTTTTATTATATTATATATAAAGTAGTCTATCTGTGGTCTAATTTACTGCCTCCATTCCAGTTTTGGGGGAATTTTGTCTCTTTTATTTTTGTTAACTGTGACTTGGTCAGTAGCATATTGTCATCTCTTCCATATCCCACTGTAGTTTGCTTGGGTGAATGTGTCTTTCAGTTCAGCATTTATTTCCCCCAGTTATAGATAAGAAATCTGTAACAGATTACTTTGCATTATTCTCTGAGCTACGTGGATGTGGTCAGTGTTGCCTTTGGGTTGCCATGGAGTACATTCCTGGAGATAATGAATGAATAACTGCCCAGCTGATGAGCTGCAGTTGCTGCGAGTCTCATAACCATCAAAAAACTGTGATGAAAAATCCTAGCCAGAATAGAGTGCTCCTTCAACAACCCATTGTTTCCTTTTCTTCTCCTTCTTAAAATTTCTCACTCCAGTTTTCAATCCATTTATTTACCACTTAAACTTAATCTGAATCAACTTAGTTTGCACAGGACGAACGTATAATGTAATTTGTACCTGATGAAGACTTTAGTCCTATTGGAATGGGTCACGCCAGGAAACTTTACTGACTTTTTAACACGCTGCCTGTCACGACACCTGTAAAGATTACAACACATTTTACCCTCCATAAATAACCTCGTATAATTAGCTCCAGGTTAAATGAATACTGTGCAAACTGTCATGTCAGTAAAACCTTTTTCAAAAAAGCCATGCAGTCCATAAGGAGAACCCTGGCCTACTTGAAGTGTAGAATCTGTAGAATCAAATCAAACGTAGATGTGAAATACAATGTTGAGTTGTGCATATACAGTTCGGCCACAGCTTACAACTTTAGAAAACATGTTTCTTAGAATGCCTTTAAGAAACTGGGGCCTAATTGGAAAAGTGTGTGGAAAAGTCACCTTTTCAAGATATTTTCCTTGAGATGTCTTATCTCTTGCACCTATATCCCAAATGGCTCATCACAAACAGTAAAAAGGAAAACTTTCTGACCTGAAATCTAATCCAGTCTCTTTTTTTCGGTTTGTTGGCATTTGGAGTTTTCCTGAGGTGGATCAGGACTTACTCAGACTTTACTGGGATTTACTGGGATTGCTGAAATTACCCCGAACCTCTTTGTCCCCGTGTCAGACCCAGAGCCAGACAGTCTGCAATATGTCCAATTCTTCTGTTTATAGAGCCCCTGTGTTTAACATGCATGTGCAAATACACACACCTGGATACCCTGTGTTTTCAGAGTGCAACTCTGAGATGCTGTGTTATGCCAGGTCTGCTTACTGAAACAGGTTGTGGTAGTGAAGAGGTGTGTGTGTTTGTGTACACATGTGTAGTTAATATTAACTCTGCTGTGTAACCGTTAGTACACTCATCCTTTCTGCCCTTATCTCTCTCCATCTCCACTGCACCCAGTTAAAGGCTGTTCTGCATGCGGCTCTGTGCTCTCAGTCCCGTGATCACTGTGTCTCCTTCCGCTCATCAAAACATGCCGGCTTTTGTCCCACCCCACTTTCCATTTTCCCAACCTCTTGCTTCCCCCACCCTTTTGTTTTCCGGAGAGAAAGGGAAATCAAAGTGGGACAGTTGCTCTGTCTGTGTCTCTGATGTTGTCTTTTCCATTTTCTAGTTTTTGCACTGTAGTATGGAACGTGTCCAAACCCTCCACCCTTTCTCCACCTCCACCTCCACCCCCCCTCTTTCTCTGTTTCTGTCTTTCTCTGATGGCAGTTCTGTGCTACACACTGAGATGAGTCCAAACACCTGGACCACTGCAGGAAGTGCCAGTTGAATACTAAGTCTCTTCTTTTTCATCCTCTTATTTTTTCCTCAGCTTTCACCTCGACAGTCTTTTCCATTCCATGTCCCACACAGTAGTAAAACTGATTGCAGGCTGGACCCCTGCAGGTCTACCGTGTTAATGTATGTTTATAAATGTAATCCTCTGTTCTGTTGAGATTTAACAGTTATAGTAATATGTCTGTGAAACATCTGTTATACTGAAGTATTTGAAAGTGTGGCCTGCAAGTACAGTATGACAGTAGGAATTAAGGGTCGACCGATTATCAGCCGGGCCGATATTAGGTATTTTGCTGATTATTGCTGTCTGTGTTTAATGTGGACTGTCAGATATTGAGTAATTACAAGGTTCGCTACTGCCGTCTCTTCTCTCTGTGCCGTTTGCTCTCGACTCGCTGCTTCATTTAATGTCCCACCCACAACAGTCTCTGATTGACTATATGTCACATGAGCTCTAGGTTAAGTGGAGAGCACGCTGAGCATCTTTGCTTCTTTACCACAACCTGCTGCTGTTTAATTTGGAATACTAAAACGCTGAAGTTTCAAATTTGAGTATCACAGTTTTATAATGTTACTGAAACACCTTGAAGGCGAAGGTAGTTATTTAATTTTATTTTCTATGTAGCGCTAGATCACAACAGAAATCATACGTTGTCCTTTTATTAAACAAACTAAATTTCCCATATCAAGAGACTTCTAAAAGATATACAGCAGTGACAAAAGCTGCACAATTTGTGGATAATTGTACGCAATGATTCCTTTAAGCGTTTGTGCAAGTGTCCTCCTGACCCTACCTCTGCCCAGCCCCAAAGCTGTAAATCTAGGGGAAACACTGATATTTAAGTTTACTGATGTACTGATATTTAAAGTTAAATTCAAATAATGTCAAAAGTTTAAGTATTTATAAACAATACAGTTATTTGTACAATAATTACAATAGTTTGTGAAACTCAAAATTCTGACCTTTTTTTTTTTTACATATCAGTTCCAAACATTGATTGTCGACACTGGTAATTAGCAATAATCGGTATCAAGTTCGGCCCTAAAAAAACAATATTGTTCGAACTCTACTCAACCTATTTACAATAAATATGAATTCTCATGTCTCATCATCTGTGTGCCAAGAGTCTCCCTGAGATTTCTATTTTGTTTGTATTTATTTCCTGGTCAGACTCTGACTGCTGCCCTCTTTTCTGTCAGCAATGTTGCATGGCTGGTGTTTTATTTAGATGAACTGATATACTTCAGTGAAAACAAGTTCTGTCTTCCTTCCTCTCTATCAGCCTGACATGATTCATAACGCAGCTTAAGAGAACAAAATAAATGGTATGGAACTAGAGTTGATGAGCTAGCCAGTAATTAAGTATTATGTGAGTTGATTTACCCTAGTGGCAGAATAATGGTTTAATGTTGAAACTGATACCCTTTTGTGTTAATACGGTCTGAAGTGGAAAAAGTGTTACAGTAAGTTTTGCAACAGTATGGCCTGTTATGAGGTGGGGAGCCCTGTGTGGTTCAGACGCTTTGTTGTGTTTCAAGTTACAGGCCTACAGAAATGTGAGAAGGAAGAGCGTGAGGAACTCTGTAATGATCTGTGCAGGATGAGGGTGGAGGACACACACACAGCAAACCAACCAGACCTGAAAGCCTATTTATCTGTTCCGCAAGTGATCTAATACAGTGCCTGGTAAACTGGATGGATTGTAAATGTCGATGTAAAATTGAGAGGTGGGTTTTGAACATGGCCTGAGTAAAATTTTGTTGCAGATTTATTGCTTTCTACACTTTCACAGAACCTTTGGAAAACTGGGTTTCAAAAGTTTTTCAATTGTAGAAGATTCTAAAGACTCTATTTCTTTACAATACCAAAATAGAGTACTTTAAGTAAGTTTTACTAAATAAACTTAAGTAAAGTTCAAGTATATTTTCTGGATATACTTTGTCTTGAGAGTACTCATATCAAAGTTCTAGTAGTGTACTTGTAAGTGTATTGTTCCAGTACTTTTGGGACTAAATTGCCCCATTTTTTAGTTCATAAAAGCACATTTTTGAGAGTATGAATAGTAAACTATGAGTACTTGTTGACGTTCAGGTCTTATTTTGTACAGCAAATAAACTGAACTATACTATACTTATAAATACTCGTTATTAAGGGTCGACCAGATTATCAGGGGTCTATGTTAGGCATTTTGCCGATTATCGGTGTCTGTGTTTAATTTTGCCCATCACCGTTATTAAGTAGTTACAAGGTGCGCTACTGTGGCTCCGCTGCCGTCTCTTCTCTCTGTACCGTTTGCTCTCGACTCGTTGCTTCATTTAATGTCCCACCCACATCAGTCTCTAATTGGCTATATGTCACATGAGTAGTAGCCTATCAACGCTGAAACCTTGTTGTCACTCACACACAAGCACCGTGTGAAGCTCCGGAAGGAGAAGAGCAAAGGGGAGAGTTTCAGCTGAGTTTGATGTTTGTAAAATTCGAGATTTTTACAGAAAATTTCTTTTCTTCTTTTTTTTTTTACATAACGGTTCCAAATATCGGTTCTCGTTAACTAGCAATTATCAATATTAATGTCAATCCTTGAAAAACCAATATTGGTCAACCTCTACTAGTTATATACTTTTAACACACTGTTTAGTTTGAAACGTTTTTATTTGGTTTTCATGCATAAACCGCAAACAATAAATCCAGAAAAAGAAATATACATATATATTAACACACTGTTTATTACTGTTAGTCTACTTGTATTTTTCTAGACCTCAGTGAAGTATTAGTTTAAATGTTTTTATACTGTAAGTACTGTGTAATGTTTTCTTCATGTCATCCTTTTCTTCACATAGTACTTGCAGTATACTTTAAAGTTTACTGATAGGTTTCTGTTTTGAGGTATTGCTTTTATACGTGAATACTTAACGTGTACTTGATGTTTTGTGATGAAATTTAATGTTTAAACATATTCCTCTAATACACAGACATTAGAGGAATATGTTTAAACTGTAAGTACAGGAGTGATCTACTCAGACTTTTCAGAAGGCTTTTAGTATGAGTCAAGTTTACTTAAGGACAATATTGTTATATACAGTATATTGTTATATAGTCTATCTCTAATTACATAAAGTTAACTCAGAGTATACTTATTTATAAGTACTCAAATAGCGTACTTCTGTATACTTTTCTGTGAGAGTTATGACTTTATTTCTCTGTCTCTTATTCACTTGAGAGAATAGTCATGAAGAACTTTATAAGTCGAAGGAAAGATAAATGGAAGTCAGTCACTGACGGGAGGGAGGGAGGGAGAGGGAAAGAAACTGATGACTGTGCAGCCCTTTCCTTCCTTCAGACTCTTTTTCTCACTCTTGCTCCTCCTCCTCCCTCTATCTCTCCATCCAGCTCTAGTGCTGATGTTGCTGTCTGCTTCCCCTGTCCTGTGCTTTGGGCCTGTCTCCGGCCTCTGTAGCAGTGTTTGATAAGCGTCTCTCTTTACTGCTGCCCAGTTATTGCGAATCCTGTGTCTGTGCCTTACAGATTTGTTTTTATTGTGTGTCTGTGAGAGAGAGAAGTGTGTGTGGGAGGAACAACTCTTTGTAGAAGGGACTGAGCAGTAATGTTGACTCACAGGGAGGGGGAGAGATGGGGGTGGTGGTGTGGTGTAGTACAGTGGCTGCAGATCTGAACCAGATGGAGCTGTGGCTTTTTTATCCACATCACACGTCTCCGCACAACGCTCACAGCATTCACAGCCACAAAAAGGATAAATTTTTTAAAAATCCACGGTTCTACATAGAGCTCTATTTTACCCAGTCAGCCTTGTTCAGCTGAGTCACTGTTCGTTACAGGGACAATTCACGCTTCTGTAAACCTAACAGGTCTTGGATGTAGTGATTAAGGCTGGGTTTGGACACCAGCTCCATGAAACAAATCACTAAGCAATACACTGGGTACATTACTTACAATAAAAAAAGAACTCGTTTTATTATAGAGAGCTGACCAACAGCAGTATTTTAAGAACGATACAGATTTGGATAATAGGGAGGGTTTAAAGAATTGGACTGTGATATCACCCTGTAATTTTTTCAGGAGCACAAAACATAAGTAGTAAAATAAACAAGACAGTTTAAAAATAAACTTGTTTTGCATAGATGGTTCTTTAGAAGAAAGTTAAGATAATAGTCATGCTTATAAAAACAGAAAACCATGAAGGATGTTGCACTTATCTCCCTAAAAGACAAACTGTGCAATGACAACATTTAGGATATCTGTCTTTGTTTCTTTTTTAATTGTCATTTGTTGGCTGTAATAGTGCCAAAGCCAGTTTGTCTTCATGCTAAGTGTTTGGTCATATTTTTATATTATTTATAAAATGCCATTATTTGTGTGTTTTTCTTCTGTTTGAAATGTCCAATATACCAAGTATTCATGTTATACATGAGATAAATAACTGTGATTTGTGTGTTCAGAGATTAATAAATATATACCTAGACGTAACTTTTACTATGGTAGTGTCATGGGACATATTGCTATTTTTATTGATAATAGGGGTTGGTCAGTATGTTTTTGTTTCAGGACCAACACTGATACAGTACTATTACAAACCAAGGAGAATGAGAGCCAGTCTATGTCAAAAATATTTAACACCCAGCTTAATTTAAATGCCGGTACCTTTACTGGTCCAAAATTTGAGCTGGCAACCTTCCTATCACAGGGTGAACGTCATGACCATTACACTACCAACTGCCCCGTATGTTGTATAGGTGGCATGATAACTGGCATTTGAACACTCAAAGTGTTCTTAGCTAAAGGTGCCTGTAGGATTGTGTGTAGGTGTGAAGCGGGAAGCTGTTTGTGTAGTGGTGTGGTGTGACAGTGATGTCATACACCTGTACATACACACACACACACACACACACGTTAAGACCCAGACTGCCAAGCCCTAAAGAAGCAGGAGACTGCAGTGTGAATTCCGCTCTAAGGTAACTGTAGCTGGAGATGAACTCGGGTCTCTCTCTCTGCTTCTGTGAAGTCAAGGTCCCAACGATTAGGTTACCCGAAAAGAAAAGGAACATTGTTCTGATTTACTGGAGTAGTCAATGGCAACAGGAAAGTTAGAGAGGAAAAAGAAAGGAAAGAAAGAAGGAGGGAGTGGAGTGGAGAGAAGAGGAAAGAGGGCCAAGCATAACCACTGTGGTGATGAGAGTTCAGCCAAAGCCTGGGATTCATCAAACGCTCATGCGCTCTGCTGATATATTTTCTCCAGTTAATTAAGAAAATTCCCATAATCTTGAGCCATTTTGTTCTCCTCCCCAGTCTTCCCCTTTTCCCTCAATGACTTTTTCAGTGTGGTTTTAACTGTTGCATTTTATTTTCATCAGAGACTAGAAGTTAACAAGCATATGTACTGTAACAAGCTGTATTTTGAGCTTCGTATGTGAAACATTTTTATGTGTAAATGCTGTCTGTTATTGTATTGAGTTGTGTGTTGTGCTGTCAGACCCTGGCCTGTGTTATTGCTTATGGTCCTGCCTGCTGATCTGACTGAAGTGTGTGTGTGTGAAAGCGACGGCAGTGTGAGGAGAGATGAGAAGAACACTGTGCTGGTGTGAGAGGGAGGCGTCAGCTGGGTCGTGAGTGGGAGAGTTTTGTCCAAGGTCAGGAATCTGTCTGAATCCAGTCTGAATAGAGAGACAGTCCGACTGAGCTGGTGTCCTCATGTATCACTCCCAACCACACTGTCATGCTCTCTGTTTTTCTTTCTCTCTCATTCATATACACATTCTCCCTCTCTCTTTCTTACACACACTTTCTTTGTTGCCTTCTCAATATCTCTCTGTCTCTCATTTGCACACACTCACTCGTTTCTGTCTCTGTGTAGGTTTCTTTCTCTCTCTCCTTCACATTCTCTCTCTTTGTCTTTGTCTCTTACTCCCATACAAATTCTCTCTGTCTTCTCTCCTTCACATGTTTTCTGTCTGTCTCTCTCGCTCTCTCTCTCGTGCTCTCGCTCTCTCTCTCTCTCTCTCTCTCTCGCTCTCGCTCTCTCAGTATGTCTTTCTCTTTCTGTCTCTGTCTCTTTCTGTTGCTCATTTACAGTCTCATTTGTATACACTCTCTTTTTTACACACACACACAATTTCTCTTTCCATTTCACATTCTCAAAATCTCCCTCTCTCTGACCCAGGTACACACCCATACTCATTCTTTTTCAATCTCTCAATCTTTTTTACCATCTCTGTCATTGTCTCTCTTTAAACTGTTTGACAACTGGAGTCGCAGGCTTCGTTGTCTGTGTTGCAGAGCTTGATTTAGGTTAAAGCCTAACGTTCACAAGCAAATTATTCAGCATGGCCTGATTTGAGACAATACACTGGTCTCAGATCAGCAGCCAAGCGAGGCGTTTGTACAGAGGCAGACAGAGAGAGCAGTGTGTGAGCTGCAGGTTTGACTCGCTCCCTCTTGCTGCATTGTGTGTGTGTTTGTCAGTGGCTTTAGTTCTGCACTGCAGCAGGAGCAGCATGGAGCTCAAAAGCTGCTTCTGCATTCTCGTCTCCAATTAGTTCTGTTGACTTTTCAGGCCTGAGATCAGCAGGTATCCACCACAGTAAGGTGTGTGTGTGTGTGTGTGTGTGTGTGTGTTGTGCCAAGCTGAGACATGCTCAAGAAACTCTCCCTTAATCTCTGAGTGCAAATGTTTACTCGCTTACATCATTCTTCTGAAAGCCCTCTTTCTTCCTTTTTTTTTCTTTTGTACTTTTTTTCTTTTCTTCCCTTTTTTCATTTGTTCCTTCTGTCTTTCTTTCTTCCTTTTTTAAATCTGTTTCCTTCTTTTTTCCCTTCTTGTTTTCCTTCCGGCCTTTCCTTCCTACTTTCTTTCTTTCTTTCTTTCTTTCTTTCTTTCCTTTCTTTTCTTCCTTCCTTCCTTCTCTATTTTTGATTCTTTCCTTTTCCTATCCTTCATCCTGTTTTTCCTTCTTTCTTTAATTCCTTCCTTCTTCCTTTTCTTCTTTTATTCCTTCCTTTCTTTCTGTCCTCCTTTCTTTCTTATTAATTTCTTTCTTTGTTTCTTTTCTCCTGTTCCTTCTTTCTTTCGTTTTATTTCCTTGCTTTCCTTCCGTTCTTTTCTTCCTTCTTCCTTTCGTTTTTCTTCCTATTTATTTTTGTTTTGTTTTTTTATTAACTCTTTTCTTCCTTTATTCATTCCTTTTCTTCCTACCTTCTTTCTTTCCTTCCTTCTTTTTTATTCTTTCATTTTTGTCCTTCTTTCCTTCCATAGGACTTTATCCTGCCTGTGTGTGCAGCCTGTAAACTGTGCTCAGGATGGATTTAATTGACTGAAAGCCACATCACTCCTCTGCTGGAGATCAGGTGTGGGCGTGAGAGGGTGAGAGTGAGTTTGTGGAGATCTGACTTCAGTGGGACTCTTGGAGGTTAATTTGCTGGAAACCAACAGGAATTGCAAAAAAATTGCATTTTTGCTTTGCTCTGTCTAATGCTTTGAGGTTTGTGAGTGTGACTGCTTGTGACACAGCTATAACGCAATAGGAAAAGTTTGCTCAGAGTCTCTCATGGACCAGGGAACTTCTGCAGTTAGTCACGGAAATCACATTTCTTCTCAAATGTCACAGATTATACTGAGAGATTTGCTCAGTTCCTCACTTTCTGACGGCCTGTAAACACACACTCACACATGCACAAACACACTCTCTCTTCCATACCAGGATTCTTTCAAGCATAGTGACTTTATTTAGCTGTTTAGAATGCTTGTTTTTGTTGATATCTCTATCATAACGGTGGTTATATAGATGTGGTTGGTTTTCTTCTTTTGTGTAAATAGAATTCTTTTCTTGTTCTAGAAGATGAATGAAAAGCTTTATTGAAGATGAGAAATGTGCTTCTTGATAAATTTTAGTTACTAAAATATATTATGAGCGGTTCTATGAGATATTTCATAAGTTGTTAAACTGAGTGGTCTGTACAAGATTCTGTGTTACTGTGTGCTGCACTCCACGCTTGAGTGAGTGTGTTTGCTGTAAATGCTGGAGGAATATTGTTTCATCTCCATCTTTGTGATGGCCGTGAACAGTAGCTTCATTGACTGGGCTAAATGAAAAGGTCACTCCATAAGCCCTCCTCCTGACTTATGAATGTTATGAAGTAAATAATAACAGATTTTTACATCGCTGTGGGATGCTTGTTTTGTCCAGGTTTGATGTTTTAGTGATAACCTGAATTATAAGTGGTACTCTGATATTAAACCACGAGCTAAAGTGATGTTTTGGATATTAAAATTCGACCAAGAATATCAGTCTTCACTGCAAACTTTGATTTAAGATAAATGATTTGTTGGTAAAGAATTCTTATAAACAGAGGGTGAGTCTCATGTTCCCTTGTATCTTGCCCAGGTTTTCAGCACGTACTCGAATGAGGACTACGACCGCCGCAATGATGAGGTCGACCCCGTGGCAGCATCTGCAGAGTATGAGCTGGAGAAACGAGTGGAGAAGATGGATGTCTTTCCGGTGGAGATGGAGAAAGGTGGTTAATATCTTTCACTGCTTATTTTCTAATGTGTTTATATATGAAAATGTTTCTATAAAAAAAGCTAGAGAGTGTTGTACAGTCTTTAGCCGTAAAGTACGGTAGGGCCCTATTAAATCTGTTTTGTTTTTTCCTAAATTCCGTTTTTCCCATTTTTATTCTTCTGAATTCCGTGTTTTACGTTATCATATTTATTCACCTAAAAAGTGTCTATGGAGTAGATGGGGGGAAAAAAAATCACGCTAAATGACTGTTATTCAACTTCAGCAATGTGCTGGGGTTCAGCAGAACATTTTCTGCTTTGGTAAAACATTTACCTGTAAACAACAAACAACATTCATTTTTTCGTGCAAAACGAAACGTTTCTGATGTGAGTTTTTGACTAAGTGGTCGTCACGTGTTCTTGCGGGTCCAGTCTATCGTGTGCTGGCAAAATTTACAAAAGAGTTGTTCTGCCAATTCATAAAAATCATTTGGGTATTGTTCTGCTCTAAACTTAGCACTGACAGTCGAATTCCGTAATTTTTTTGAGGACTTCGGTGTTTCAGCGAGCCTCTACGCCATAGCTGACCGTTGACCTTTTTCCCCTCTGTGTCTGTGCATTTGTGTGTGTGGAAAGCTGAGTCCCGCCTCAACAGGTAACACATACAGGGGGCTGTAGCGCCCAAAATTGATTAGAAACTGTTGCCTTGCTTTGCCCACACACCGATATCAGCGAATTATACAACATTCCGCGTTCCATTTTATTTGTTGAATTCCGCAATTCCGTCTGCGTTTTCCGCATTGCGGAAATCATGGGGCCCTAGTACGGTATGAGGCCAGATTGTTGGAGAAATTTTCTCCAACCATAAAAGCAGCAAAAGCTGAAACCAATTAAGCCGAGCAGTGTTTGAAGATGTGTGAAAAGTGGAGCTTATTTTACTAGAAAACTGTCATTAGTGTCGCAGTGTGTTATAAAACTTTCCATCAGTTCAGCCATCAGCAAGCAGCAAAAGTCTCTGAAAACCTGGACTGATAATACAGATGGATGGCTGCTCACTCACGTTGAGGCTTTTGCGTTGTGGCTTTTTGCGTTGAGCTGTCTGAGCCACTATACATCTACACTTAAAGGAGAAGGGACTGCCTTTTTAGGATACAGATGTTCATGTTTTAGACTATCAGTGTCTCCAGTGTTGAGCTCCTTGACTTGCAAAGTAGTCCAGTGGCCTTCAGTTTGAGCACTCAAGACTGCCGTGTCCTGGGTCACTGAAAACCTGCACAGATACACAGTCTTTAGCATTTTGAAGGGGCCGTGGTGGTCTTGTAGATACTCATTTTGAAACCAAGAGGTTTTTGAATAAAAAAAAAGCCCGAACACTGCTCACTTTACAGAGCCCCTGAGCAAGGCCCTTAATGCTAAGTCGCTCTGGATATGGGCGTCTAATTGACGTAATCCTACATATGTCGGCTATTATGTTTACTTCATTCTTTAATACTTTCCCAAGTGTTTGTTGATGTACTGTCCCCTTAAAGACATAATACTGTGTTGTCACTTGTGTCTGCCCCATACAGTCTATGACTACATCTGTGTTGATTAGCTTGAATTATTTACAGTACAAACCTTGTCTGTGAACTAGGAGGGCAAAAAACAAACTAAAAGCCCAAAAAACTAAAATAATTTTTCATTTGACATAATCAAGGTAAAATGTTGATTGGTCACAGCACCCTGTCCTAGTAGTGAGTCAGAAACTTCCGTAACCTTTGAGGTCGGGGTAAGGTTCACTCCAGCACTAATGTCTCCCCCCCTTTCTATCAGGTGACAATGGGCTGGGCATTAGCATCATAGGAATGGGAGTGGGGGCGGACCAGGGCTTGGAAAAACTTGGCATCTTCGTGAAGACGGTCACAGAGGGTGGAGCAGCGGAGAGAGATGGCAGGTAAGGGCATGCAGCGATGTTGGTCTGTTATGTGGTTTCAGTGCTGATCTAGGATCTGTGAAACACTTTAAGACAAGCAATCTGTTGTAAGTGCTATACAAATAAAATTGAATTGAATTGAATTTTTCATTTTCAGTTCCTTTATGGATCCCATTCCTTCTGTATGTTTAATCCCCTGCCTGGTTTAGACTCTGATTCCAAGCACACAGCTGTGTTTCTAGCATATGAAACCACAGCAGAAAAAACACTTGCTTCCGCTTTCAGAGGGAATTCTGTCTGACACATCCACTGTCCAGAAGTGAGGTGCAGTAGAGAGAACCGACCCACTCTTGGGCTTGTTTCCAGAGAAGAGATTATTATACAGGAGTGTTTACAACATAGAAAAATTGAGTCATGAAGGGATGGTACAATGAGTTTTGCTACTGGAAAATGGAATTTGTGGAGGGAATTTAAGAATAATGGGCCTCATTCACCAATGAATTCTTAAATTTGTTCTCTAGAAAGTCAGGGCATTTAAATAGTATCACTCTAGAATAGAAGAAAATCCAATAACTAATGTTTTTCATGATAAAAATTATGTAATGCTGCTCTTGAGTATTTGTAGATTCTGTTCTTAACGAATTCAAATAAGAACACTGGTGAATGTCAGAATTTTTGTGAAAACTGTGTATGTGGGTTTTAATAACAAACTCCTCTTTAGGAATGGTTAGTGAATGAGGCCCAGTGTGAGCAGGACAGTCTTAGCAATAATTAATGATTTAGAACACAGCCGTTTAATTAACACTAAGCTGTAGTGCTCAATGTACATACTCCATTCATACATAACATTATGACCACCCATCTAGTTTTGAGTATGTTTGCGGCTACGCGGCTGCATAAGCAACAAACAGCAATACACTGTGTTTTGACACCTGTCTCAATATTTTCGGCAATTTAATCTACAGTAGCTCTTATATTGGATCAGACAACACAGGCAAACCTTCCCTCCCCACATGCATTTCTTAGACCACCTTTTGAAGGTCTTGACAACCCAACAAGACCTGCAGTTGCTCAGGTCATTACACTTACCCTTTTGTGCTTCCATCCCTTCAATGGCCTAAAATCCCAGTTGCCATTGTAAGCAGGTAATCCTCACTTGTGAGTGGTCATAATGTTATGACTGACCGGAGTAAACCCATATTAAAATCTGCCGTATTTAAGATGGAAATGGAATGATTTGCTGCCGTGCTAGTGTTTGTTTGTTTATCTATCTGTTTATCTCTTCAGGATCAAGGTGAATGACCAGATTGTGGAAGTGGATGGCATCAGTCTAGTGGGAGTGACCCAGCTCTTTGCTGCAACGGTGCTTAAGAACACGAAAGGGACGGTCCGGTGAGCCCTGATCTCTCTGCCTTCACTAGATCTTTTAAGCTTCCCCGGTAACTGGCTCAGTGTGAGCTCATGCAGGGTAAAATATGCAGGATATACTAACATTAGGAGACAGACAGGTGGGTTTAACAGAGAAGCTTTAATGTCGATGATCTCATGTGATTATAGTTTACTCAGATGGACTTGCTGCTGTGTTTGGGCGGCTTCATGCTGACTCAGTCGTCCATAGCTCTCTGCTTGCTATGTTAATGACTGACCACAGGCAAATGAAGGACACAAATGCATAGTCTAAGGGAACTAAATGAACAAGGAGGCCTTGTTTGGCTCTTTATATCACGATTACGTTTCCAATCATATTTCATTTTATGATTTAGCATCACACATTATGACCATGCATGTACCTACACACATGCACACACACTACTAAGTCTGAATGGTTTACTGATTTTTTGATAAATTTTATATTTTGAAAAATAACAGGATGAAGCAATACCAGTTTTAATGTGGAGTTCCACATCACCTAAACCCTGCACATGCGGACTCTAACTCACTCACTCACTAGACACAGTGAATTGAAATTGAATTGGTTCAGAGCAGAAAAATCCCATCATTTGTGGAGAATGCAATAAACTTCCAAACTTCAGTACGAAGAGTCCCCAAAATTCAAGATTCTTTATTTGCCACACACAAGTACATATAGTGAAATACAGACAACTAAGTCTTAAGTCATGTGAACATGTAAACACTACATAAAATACTACATACCCTGGATAAAATCAGTTAACATTAGATAAACAGTAGATAAAAGCAATAAACTCCCGATAAAAACCAGATGCCAAATGTATCTGCCAGATACTGCTGTCATATACAGTTAAAGTACGGAGAGAAACATCTTCTGCTCCTACCAAAGCGTGTTGCACGTTCGATTTATCCTATTGATTTGTTGTGTGGTAGCAGCACATCACTAAAGATAAGACCTGTGTCACAAAAGTGATTATATGATAATGGAGGACTGTTGAGTGATTCTGTACGGTTGCTTTATTTTAATCAATTTGTTATTGGTAACAAAACAATTGAAGGGGCATATTTAAAGACTTTCTTGTACATACGAACACTTACCACACCTGATAAACAGTCCTGAGATGTATATCACCATTGAGCTTAAATTTGTCAAGATACAAATTTTGGTCCATGAATTTTTGGTCCAGCCCTACCCTGAAGTGACATCTTAGGTGTAGTCTAGGTACACAGTCTGATACATCAAGGTCAACCACACCCATTTCCCCCTCACTACCCTGGCTGTTGTGCCCTGTGCAGCTTCCTGATTGGACGAGAGAAACCCGGCACGCAGAGTGAGGTGGCTCGACTGATCAGTGAAACTTTGGAGCAGGAGAGACACCAGCAGCAGCAACGACTGGATGATCCGTATGAACACTCCACAGAGGAGGTGAGTCAGAACTTTGCCCAACATCTGAGTAATACTGGAGCTGTCTAGTCTACAACTTGGAGAGGCATTATTTCACTTTAGAGAAGAACTCAAGCATGTTGTTGCTCTCCTACGTGTGAGACTGGTGCTGCCTGCTTTGATTAATACTCTCTTTAGCAACCCATCGGCAAAGGTTTGGTTCCTGTTATTAATGGAGGTATTAATACGAGAGAGTTTCTGTATTTGTGATGGTCGCTTTGTAATCATGTCTGAAATAAGATTTTGCCTGTTTCGACAGTTGTAAAAGGAAACGGCTGGTCTACGTGAATAGAGCTCCTGTTGTGTAAAAATGTAGATGTAAGTGTTTTCATCGTTGTCATGTGGATTATGCAAAGCACAAGAGCAGGAATCCATGCTGTGCTTTTCACTTGGGTTAATGATATTATGTTCTCATATAAAATATCGGGAGCTCTTGTTCCTTTGCTTTAAGAGTTCTTTTTCATGGGTTGATAGATTGGCTAACAAATATTTATAAACTTCCTCTGGTGCAGGAAATATAAATAAGAAAGTTTCAGCCTGCAGTGTGAGCAAATATTAGTACAGTCGAAACTGTCAGTCTGTTAGCTGGGAACCTGTTACTGTTCATCAACAGCTAATTGAGTATTTAGGGGCTTTGAAATGCTAAACCACATCCATTGGGAATGATGCGTTTCCTGCCATGTGTGTCATTGTCTGAGGCCACACAGAGTGAATCACTGGTAGTGTGATGTCATCGTGCTGCCTCTGTTTCAGGATGAGCACTACGAGGAGGAGGAGGAGGATGGTGAGGAAGACGGGATTGTAAGATCAAGCTTTGGCCGGGGACTCAAGGAGGTGTACGATTTGCCTGAGAACGAGGGATTGTTCCTGCCATCAAATATGGATGGCTCTCAGCTCAGCTTCAGGTTTAAAGAGGTATGTATAAAAAGACCTACACCAGCCATAGCCTGATGCAGTACAGAAAAAAGTGATGAGTATTGTGGGATTTTCAGTAGAATTAGTAGATGGTGTGATGGGTTCAAGTTTGAGCTTTTTCTGATTCAGTTTTGCTGAACTTTCACTCTCACTCAGCTCCAGATAAAGCACAGATTAGCTGAGGCTGAAGTGGACCAGCTCAGAGAAAAGGTAATGTATGCCCACAATTTGAAGCGTTCTTGGTTCAAAAACACATGACTAGTCTAGAAGCATTCAGTCTCAGATTATAAAACAGGACTATTCAATGACAAGTGAAAGTGAGTGATTATTTGTCACTGTGAAGACACCACAACACAGCACACAGTGCACCACAACGAAGTGTGACTTCTGCATCTAACAAGGGCAGTGCCCAGGGAGCGGTGCTTGGGGACAGTACCTTGCTCGTGAATACCTCAGTGGTACTTTTACCGGTCCTGGGAGTCAAACTGGTGACCGTCCGATCTCGGGGCTGACGCCATAAACCATTAGGTTACCAACTGCCCCAATTGAAGAAGGTTCACTTAGAGAAAATTTTCTCAAGCAAACCATTTTGATTAGTGCCACATGTTTTGAAGTAACCTAGTAGTAGAGTCTGTATGTGGTCAGAAATAGTCTCAAATTAATAAAGAGGAATTTAGTAGTATTTCAACAATGCTTATTATGTTAATGCTGATGTAAAGGATACTCTAACAAAAAAATTATAATGCAGTAAATGTTATTTTCTCATTTCAAATAAAATAAGATTTGCATAGTAAAAATAATATACACGGCTTATAAAAAATTAAAGTTAGAATGCCCAGGATTGTTCTGTGCGTTTCCTGTGTGAATATTAGTGCATTGGTTACCGCAAGTACAAAGAGACAAACTGCACAGGGTAAAATAAGTATTAAAAAAGGCAAAATATAGTATGTTGAAATGTAATAATAAGTCTGGGTCCATATAGATTGGCTTCCAAACCATACACTGACATATTTAAAGGTGTCAGATAATGCTGTGCTGTTTGGGACAGCCTTTGTTTGAAATTAAGTGTGATGGTTCTGCATACCAAGGTTTAAAATTACATGGCACTTCACAGATTTTTGTGGGCATACCTGTGAATTCTTCACACATTACACATTTCTCATGACGGTTAAGGAAGTCAAGACAAGTAAACTTAGTCATCTTATCTGTATACACTGTATATATTGTATATGACTTCACTATATAGAGGACGCAGTAAGGAACAGAAACCAACTTCATAGACTCTAAATCCATAACTCTAGACTTCACAATTCATTTACTCTAAATTTCAACTCTAAATTCATAAACTCTGAGTTAGATTAACTTATAGGTACAGTAGTTTAGCCGGCAATTTGTAAAATTGTTGCATCAGCATCTAAGTGGAAGACATAAAATAATGCACTCACTTTCACCATTATGCTACAACTTTTTGTGGTTTCCCTTCAGCTGAGGGAGTCTGAGAAGACACGAGCATCATGGGAGGAACGTGAGGTTCACTTGGAGAGGACCATAGAGGAGAACTCGGAACGAATCTCCTACATGGAGAAGAACTGGCTGGATGCTCAGGCTCTCTGCAAGGTCATCAATGAGCAGCTGAGTGAGACTCAGAACCAGCATGAGGCTCTGGATAAGAAATACAGCAAAGCTAAGAAATTACTCAAGGAATACCAGCAAAAGTGAGTACAGGCCATGCTATAAATGTAACAAGAGTTTACTAAAGAACTCAACATTATTTTAGCTCTTCTGACAATTTGTCTATTGCAGAGAGCTGGACTTTGCAAAGAGGGAGGAGGACTTGAAGAAAGCTCTGGAGGAAAAGGAGAGCTGGTACAAATCTCAGTTGGAGGATCTACAAAAAAGGGTAATTTTCTTGCTTCTTTCTTGTTGTTGTTAGTCACCCTCTTCCTCTTCCATCACTATCTCAGTCACTGTCTCTATATCGGTTTCCGCTTTGCAGATAGCAGTACTGGGGTCCCTGAATAAGCCTAGTGACTCCACAACTGAGAGCAGTACTGAAGGCCCTGGAGCTTCAGACAATAAATCTGCAGACTCATTTCTCCTGGGTGAACAAACATCTTTGTATTCTGTTGTTCTTTGCAAATGAGCTTTAGGAACAGTGATTGTCTGTGTTTGCATTTAGAAATTTTACCCTAAAATTGTACATTTTGACCTGGAGTGCTCTATGTAGTTACATCACCAGAGTATTGGACCTCAGTCCTGCTTGGAGATTTGAGTCTTTTAATCTAGAAGACAAACTAGTCAAAACAAAAGAACTGAACTCTTTAGTCCAGGGGAAAACAGTTTAATCCAGAAAGGGTTGGTGTGTAGGTTTTTGCTGTAATACCCTAATTAGATGACTAATTTTGCTGAAGAGTGGTCACTATTGGGTTTGAACATCTGATGTAAAGGTTGTACCAACACTTTAATATATATTTGGCTCATTGCCGACAGGGTTAGTGACCCCTGCTTTAGTTAAACATGGGCACCTTTCAGTTTTGAAGTAGATTGTAAAAGTTGAAGGAATACCCATATCTAATCCTATCTAATCTCATCAGGAGCTGATTGGAGTGATGCAGTTCCCGAGACTGAGCTGCTGGACACTAGTGCTCATCGTGCTAAAGGCCAACTAGCTCAAAAGGCTAAACGGCAGCCGCCGTCACGCAGCAAACTCAGAGAGGCAACTAACTTACAGACGTGCCCTTCACAGGTCAGCAAGAACTATAGCAGATTACTAAAATCCTTGTAGCAATTCAATGCAAAACTTTGCCTTAAAGAAATAGATTGAGATTTATTTTTAAATATTTAGTTTTTAGACATTTGTGGGCATTTCATTGTGTTTCAATTTATTCATTCAAAAGCACACTGCATTTTTAGGTTTGAAAGGTGCTTTATTAATAAAGATTGTATTATTAAAGTATCTTTTCCTTCACATCTTGTAATTTCTTTGCACCTTTCCTGTTGCAAGGTTGAAGAGGAGGAGGCACTCAGTCCGGAGGTTCCTCCTCGCCGTGGAAGGTCAATCCAGGAGAGTCTTTCCCTTCCCGTGTCGGCATCAATCCGGACTAATGGACAGAGGGAGGAACCCAGCGTTGTCCGGCCGGTAGGTGCTTCAAGAAGCATAATGGAGCTCTCTGGCTCGCCCTCACCACAAGGCTCCAGCACAGACAGGACAGAGAGTCCCTCCCTCTCCCCACAAAAAGACTCATCCCCCTCTGGCTTCCTCCGGAACGTCAAGAAGCGAGAGTCCAAAGGAAAGAGCAAAGAGCTTAAAGGTGAAATTCTGCTTTATTTAAGAAGGTTTTTCTATTTTTGAAAAAACTCACTTCATTTGTTCATTTGTATTTTATTCTTTTTGTCAGATGAGTCCATTGAAGCTGCAGGAAAGTCTAAAAGACGATTCCCTGATTTTGGGTAAGTGCAGTCATTTTCCAACAGTCTTTGATAAGAAGTGTGTGAAGAAAAATACCCATCACTTGCAAATCTGTTCTGGTTTAGTGGCCTTAGGAAGTCTGGAGGCAAAGGAAAGAAACATGAGAAGGATTCCATGAGGGCATCAATGGACAGCAGGTACACAAACTGGTTTTCTCATGATTTTTTATTAAGCGTTATAGCACAGGGTACTGTGGGTTGTAGTTCTGGGATAAAAAAATTCATGATATTGGATGTGTTAAATCATTTAATATTTTCTCATATCGCAGATTTTGTGATATTGACAGACATTGAATCGTCATCCATTGAATCGATATATCGTATTGTGATGAAACATGATTTACACCCCTATAATCTGTAGAGGTTAACTGCAACATGTATGAAGACAAAGTTTACTTATGTATATTTTGCTTTTCATGTTTTCTCAATCCTCATTATTCTGATGGTAATACTGCTCTTCTCTTGCCTCCAGAGGATCTGCTGAGTTGCTTGAAGAATCTGGAAACATCTCCCCTACAGAGTCTCTGGCTTCCGTCCCCACCTGCATGCCTTTCTCATGGTTCAGTGATAAGGACCGAGAGCGGGAGCGTGAGCCGTCCTCGTCCTCCAGCAGTCTGCCCCACGCTGCGGCAGAGTCCGGAGAGCTGCATGACCGCAAGAACAAGGTGTGGTGGGATATTTGATTTGCCTGCTGGCTCCACTACACTCACTCTTAGTAGTCTAGAACTGTTTCACAGTCTCAATTGTGGAACCTTCAGATCTGACAGAGAAGTGCAGTCAAATGAAAGGAGCTACAGAACAGTGCAGAAGTCTTGAGCTACTCCTCCTTTCTTCATATTTTGCTTCGAAAGAGCCAGACTTTCTTGTGTTTTTGAATGTAGTCTGGAGGAACTGTTTACATGTACAGCATGTTTGCATATGTTACAATTAATAACTACCTATTGTCTCCTCTTCCTAGCAAATACATAAAGAAATTAAGGATGGCTCAATACTTGTCCAAAGTGCTGTATATGTTCTCAGTATCTTCTTCTTGCCCAGCTGCATACCCAGATTTGCCAATTCCTTTGTTTATCTGATAGGCTTTTTTTTTTTAAACCCACCACCACCCCCTCTCTTCGGAGGACAACTTTATTTTTAATTACAAGTTTCATTTGGGCACAATCCCAAATGACGCAACAATTAGAATATACATGCACAATCTGCTCCAAATGAATATGATAGGCATTTTTTAGGCAGAGTGCCAATGTAACTTGGTTATGTAGACAGTGTTTGGTAGTAAGTAGCTTTTCAATAGGTTTTGGTTTCTAATAGCAATTATTGCAACTTTAATCCTAGTAGTTCTTACTTCTGACTTTTCAAACAGAAATAGCTGTGTGTCCTAAATGGCAGCAGGAAGTGCATTTACTACTGGCCATCTTAGTTAGTAAACACAGCTGGCTCTGAGTGGTCATTCTGCAGTTTCAGCCATTTCCTGTTAGACTTTGATTTTAAGCTCAGCATACTGAATGACCGTTAACTTCTTCTACTTTAATACATTTTGGACATCCTTTATATATCTTACAGCCCCTAATCCTGCTGTTAATATAAACTGTACTACATGAATATAGTAAAGTCAACAATCGCATAAATCCCCTTCTTATTGGTGTCCAGATATCTTCCAGAAACTATTTTTAGAGCTTTTCCCTAAGGAATGGTAGAGGGTGGGTCTGTCCTCTAGTCCCTCTGACCTCCAACACATGCAGCAAAAGGATAAAGTTTATTTCTTTTGTGTTGTGGAACTTATGGAAACAGGTAGGTATTAGATGTGACAGAGCTGGAATGGTGGGGGCTTGTGATGGTGATGATGGCGGGACTGAGGAAGAACAGAGCTGAAATGTGCTGATTTTATACCTCACTAACCATATGGTACTCATCATTAATCAGAGGCCCAGATGAGGGGGAGGGAGAGAGATGAGGAAAGGGGTAAACAGATTGAGAGAAGAGATTGAGATAAAAAAGGAGGCAGTTGGGAGGTGGAGGAAAGGACATGAAAGAGGAAGACTGAAGCGTGGAGGATTCACTGGCTTAACCCTAAGAGAAATAGCCATGTTAAATATATCTGCTTAGACAACCCAGACCACGACTCAGGGATATTGTGAGACAAAATGACTTTCCATATTTTCTCTTCTACTTATATTGCAATACAGAAAGTACAGATTTTTCACATGAACAGCGTCTTCAATGTAAAATGTTCTTTTTAGGTTTTTATTATTCTTACTTTATATGCTGAAGCACTTCCTATAAAATCCCTAAAACTATGAATAATAAAAACCTAAAAAGAACATTTCACATTGAACTTTTGAGTGTGAACCTTGTTTTCTTGAATTTCAGTCAGTATATTATCATGTTGACTTCTCTTGTAGAGAGAAATGAACAAATTTGACTTCTGTCAAACAGCAACAAAGTTGACTTTTAATTTAATTCTGCTTACTTTACATTGCGTGTCCTGCTTATGCAACTTTTGCGCATGTTCACGTCCAGATTAATTCAGCAGGACCTGGCAACTTACAGGAGTGAGGTTTTGGAAAGTCCTGATGAACACACTAAAGCCCCACATCAGGATCTACAGATTGCTATGAATGTATGAATGTCTGGAAATCACTGTGCCATGTTGTTTTCAGGAGTATATGGGAAAGAGCTTTACCCAGAATTCCACTAACATGTATTTTTTCCAAACAGACAAACCTCTCCTGGTCTTCTCTGTTCAGTCGATCCTTAGATTTGGTACAGTATGTT
This sequence comes from Distichodus sexfasciatus, assembly GCA_032718565.1. Lineage (NCBI taxonomy): Eukaryota > Metazoa > Chordata > Actinopteri > Characiformes > Distichodontidae > Distichodus > Distichodus sexfasciatus. The sequence goes on from JAVGVS010000001.1 coordinate 5,322,648, forward strand.
TCCCTGTGACTTTTAGATAAGATGTATTAACTTGAGGATCCAAGCTGACTCAGTGCTTGGAGCACTATTAGTATCCCCTACTAATGTGTAGAATCCTGGTAGTTTGTGTTGAATAGAAGTTAGTGCATGTTACTGGAGCTGCACTCTCACAAAAGAGTACACACTTCAGTTCATGCCCAGACTTGTGTTTGTGTATATTCCAGTAAATTTCGGTTTCCTGCATGTCTTCTTTTCCTCACACGTTCTTGTCACATGGCTGCTCTGTGATCATGAGCAGGAGTTCACATCATGTTTTCCCGTTTCTACAAGAATGTGCAATGTGCTTTTAGTGTGGTGGTGATGTGTTTTTAGTTTGTAGTTTTAGTATGAGTTGCAGTAGCAGTTTTGGATGTTTAGTTAGTGCATGTCTCAGTTTAATGTGTTGCTGTTGACACTGCTGGCCCTGTTGTGCTTTTACATTTTCCCTTTGCCTACATATCTTTGAGTATGATATTCATGTTCACTTTTGAAATTTGCACTCTTTGCATGAGCTTTGCAAATTAAAATTCTGAAACATCATAGTGGTGGTAGTGGTGGTAGTGGCCCGGTGGTAGGTTACTTGATTACGGGTCAAGAGGTTGAGGGTACTCCAGCACTACCACAGTTGAACCCCTAACAAGACAGTTAACCCCAAGTTGCTCAAGGGAGACTGTCCCTTTAATTAGGAAATGTGAGTCACGCTGGACAATAGCCTTGATAAATGCTGTAAATGTAAAATGTTTAGTAAACATATATCAATTCATTCTGTTGGATACAATCAATATCAAAATTTATAACAATTTTAATGTGGGTATTGTTTTGTGGCAAATCAACAGGGTCAGTATATTGTCCTTTCCTGCATCCCATTGTGCTTAGTTTTTACCTTTGTTTCTCTAGTCCATCACACTCTGTGGAGAAAAAATGTGCTCTTTTACCATTTTGATCTACTTAGTGTAGCTGTTGCAGATAAGTGTGTGTTGTGTGTTTTTGCCCCACTTGTTCCAGAGTTGGTCAGTGCTAGATGATTCGAATCCAGGCAGTCCCAGTTCAGAGTTAGCAGGGCTAGTGGCAGAGCCCAACCTGTCAGGCCGCACGCACACTTTAACCTTCTCTTCCAGTGAGGTGAGTGGTGCACTGCAAAACCCAGCACTGATTGCCTTCTGCTTCCATTGTTTTGGGTCTGCCTGAAAAAAGCTCTTGTGAAGGTCAAGAATTGTTTGTAGAGGGGAAATGCCTCCCCCCTCCCTTTAATGAGTCCTGCTGCACTTCCTGTGCTGTAGCCTTTTTTAGACTGAACGTTGGATCGTGAGTCTGCATGTGCAGCCTGTAGATGCTTAATACAGCTGAAACGATCATCGCTGTTGATTGTCTGTCTGTCCACAAATTTTATTTTCCTGCTTAAATGGCTTGAGCAGCAGATTCTGCTGGAAGGATGTAGGATCCATCCTCATTGCTCAAGTGAAGAGAAGTAACTCTGATTGTCCAGAAGATGGCACTGTAAGGGTATAAGTTAACATTTTGGATTATAAAATCTACCATTAAAATTAATTTTGTAACCTCAGATTCTGATTTAAATAAACCAAAAAGCCTTCAGCCATACTGAATTAGTCTAACTTTATAGGTATGTTGGAATATACATTAAACTTTTACTGAGATGTTGCTTTTGATTAATAACCTTTTAACTTGAACTAACAGAACAAAAAACAACATGTGTGACCCAGTTAACATAGACGGGAAATGCTTTACAGACGTGGAGTAACAAATTAATCTTAGACACCCATATTCTGACAAATGAACCTTTTCTCTTCAGGTCTTTCTGATATGTCATTATTATTGTCTGTGAGAAACCTTTTTCTCTTGGCTGACAGATGGCTGACACTTAATCCAGTTTCTTTTTCTTCCTCCTGTTTTTGTTGTTCTTAAGCACCTATTATGTCATCTGTTAGTTTTTTCGCCTGTTAGGACCTGTTATGTAGCTTTTATTTCCTGTTAGCAAATGTTGCATGTGATCAAATAAAGGTACTATTATAGAGCAATCTGTATCGACAGTGCTGTTTGTGTGCATGGCGGCTGTTGTGCTGTTGTACTTCCCTTTGGCTCTGCCATGCACAATACTGTGTACTGCATTGTTGTATTGTGACAAGCAAGACTCAATTTGTTTGCAGTCTGTTTAGTTGTGCTAATTACATTTTCGCAGGAATGATCTCAGGAAACATTCTCAATGATCTCTCACTCAAATTGTGTCTTTGTGTCTCCTGCAGACCCTCGATGATGAGCCTAGCTCAGTGGGGAAAGACTACCAGTGGCAGAACCGACCGGTCTCTGAGTGGACGACCCAGCAGGTCTGCCATTGGCTGATGGGCATGAACATGGACCAGTACACTGCTGAGTTCACTGCACAGAGTGTTGATGGACAGCAGCTGATGAATCTGGACAGCGACAGGCTGAAAGTAGGTCCTAATTCATAATAGATACTTTTAATCATTATCTCACACTAGTAGTTACTTTTAATCTTCAACCCACAATAGTAGTTACTTTTAATCTTCAGCCCACACTAGTACTTACTTTTAATCTTCAGCCCACACTAGTAGTTACTTTTAATCTTCAGCCCACACTAGTAGTTACTTTTCATCTTCAGCCCACACTAGACGTTACTTTTAATCAACCCACACTAGTAGTTACTTTTAATCTTCAACCCACACTAGTAGTTGCTTTTAATCTTCAACCCACACTAGTATTACTTTTCATCTTCAACCCACACTAGTAGTTACTTTTCATCTTCAACCCACACTAGTAGTTACTTTTAATCTTCAGCCCACACTAGAAGTTACTTTTAATCTTCAACCCACACTAGTAGTTACTTTTAATCTTCAACCCACACTAGTATTACTTTTCATCTTCAACCCACACTAGTAGTTACTTTTCATCTTCAACCCACACCAGTAGTTACTTTTCATCTTCAACCCACACTAGACGTTACTTTTAATCAACCCACACTAGTAGTTACTTTTAATCTTCAACCCACACTAGTAGTTGCTTTTAATCTTCAACCCACACTAGTATTACTTTTCATCTTCAACCCACACTAGTAGTTACTTTTAATCTTCAGCCTACACTAGAAGTTACTTTTAAACTTCAGCCCACACTAGTAGTTCCTTTTCATCTTCAACCCACACTAGTAGTTACTGTTCATCTTCAACCCACATTAGTAGTTACTTTTAATCATTCTCACATTTGAATTTTAGATATCCATTAATTTAGATGATCATGTGGTTTAACTACAGTTGTTGACCTAGTTTACAGATCTCAGAACAGTCGTGGACTACAAAGCACTGTTACAGGTCGCTCTGGATAACAGCGTCTGCTAAATGCTGTAAATGTAAATGTGCATGCTCAAAGTTGCAAATATACAGAATATTTCTGGAGAAACAACAACTAAACTACGAGCCAGACAATCAGAAACTGCATTTATTTGTCTGAATGTGATGGACTTTCTCTAACAGATTTCCACAGATTGCTCACCTTTATGAGCAAAAGACCTGTTGTACTTAAGGCATTGAGCACTCTCAGCATCAATGGTAGTAACGTGCTACCACACTTTTGGGCATGAGAGAGCTCTGTTTTGGATAGAGAATAGGGAAAATGCATTATAGATTGTCTTAATCAGTAACATAGCTGATCAGATCAAATGTGAAAGGTAACTTTTATGTAGCAATAATAAGTCTATGCTCTCAATTCTTCCCATTTCTAATCTTTTCTTCTTAATTCTACTTAAATAAGTACTGATAATATCAGAGCTCATAGATACTCTGGTCTTTAATAATTAATTAGCCCTGGGCCCGTTTTATACCGGGTTTCGGTTCCCATCACTATGTAGGATTACTAATTATGGACCATGAGATTGTGGGTTCGAGTCTGACTCCATTCTATCTGAGCTCTTGCCAGTGAACACCTACCAGTGAGCCCCTGAGCAAGACCTTTAAACCCAAGTTGCTCATTTTTGCCTGAAAACCAATGATGTTATACCAGATAATGAATGCATGGTATAGTTTGCTACATTTGACCAAATTTCTCTTGAAGGTGCTTGGAGTCTCCAACCAAAGTGACCGTGCCATGATTAAGAGGAAGCTAAAGGATATGAAAAAAGCACAAGAGAAACTGGAGAAACAGCGCGAGAAACGTGAGAAAGAAGCAAGACGGAGTGGAAGATTGCCTGTCAACACGGACTCTGCTTGCTGAAGCTCGTCTGTCTCAGTCCACCTCTACTGTAGTCCTTCCTTTAAATCCTTGCCACATGTATGTGCTGAGTAGGCAGCTGTTAACTCTTGGCTTTTTCATTCCACAGTTAAGTGCAGCACCTTTGTGGTGATAGTACAGTCAATATGGCGCATTTAAATCTCCATCATTGCCAAAATGTCACCGTGCTACCACACAAGAGTAGAACATTAAAGACGCAAGACACACCTGCCAAACCCTTGCTAGTCCTTCACTTTAGGCCTTAACACTAAATGACAAATTACACATTACACTCGAGTCCCTTTTGGGGTCAGATTGGTAACAGAAATGTTTTTATTAGCTATCCTGAAGGATTGATTTTTATTGTGCTAACTTTTGGAGACCAAATGGATTTTTATTGTATTTTATGAGCACAAACAAAAGAACATGCATTTGGCTGGGCTACCTGAATGAGATTTAGACTGTGGTCAGTTTTTTTCACACACAAACACCACTAACATTGTGGAATGAGCAATGCTTTAAAAACCTTTTATATTTTTATTTTGTTAGTGTCTCCTGTGGCCCTGTATAGACCCATTTTTTGCTGGATCTTTGTACAGTAGTAGATTAAAAGCACTATATTGTTTTCTAAGAGACAGAGGATGAGCTGATTTTAAAATGTTTAAATGAAATGTTTTATACACATCTATTAACTGCATAGCTTTAAAAAAATGTATTGACTTTTGTACACATTTTTCTACTGAGTAGAATAGCTCACAGGTTATGACCATTTTGCAAAATCCATAAAGCAAAAAGTGAATTTGTATTGTGTTTCTGGAGCTCCGCTTGTTTGCATTCATGGTGAATCATCTACAGCAGATTCTGTCATGTAGATTGCTGATTTTGTACCAAACTGGTACAGTATCAAGTTAAAGACTGCAAGGTTTATGTTTATTTTCTTCTAAGAAGGGAGAGTGCAATCAGTTTGGAAGCAGATAGTTTGTTTAATTGGCTTCACCTCTCCTTATTCTTGCCTGTCCTGATCGTGTTAGCTGGACTATTTGCCAAGCCCCAGTACATCTTTCTGTTGTGTAAATGTTTCAATGGATGGAACAGGACTGTTTGTTTGACAATGTGGGGGGCTTGACACCCAGTTAATTCTTTGGTACAAGTGTATGAGCTGTCACAATAAATTCATTTTTACATGTATTTTTGGTGTCAGTATGTTTGAGTCAGAAATGTGATGCATCAGATTGTCAATTGATAATGCATGATCCATTTAGGCATTGTGGTTGCTGTAACAGTTTTGTGATTAAGTCTAAAACATCACTGTTTGGGTCGTGGGTAAATACTTTATTACACTGGGAGATCAGCAAGCAGCAGGATAATAAATATATTTTCCCTTATAAAGTAGCACAGTGAAAAACCTCAGTATTTAACCTCTTTCATCACAAACACCCAGCTTTCTAAGGAAACAAAGTGCTGAAACCATCTAAAAAGATGTTGAGACAATTGAATGCACTGCACCAGAAATGTGGTTGCAAGTAAAACTAACGCATGAGCATCATAATTGAAAATCCTATTTAGGACACACTAGAAACACTTGTGTACATTTTAACAATAGGGAGAACCAGTTCACACAGAAGGACCAAACACAAGACACCACAGAGCACTTGGTCATGATTCGAAATTCACTTGATCCGCTGTTAGCCTAATGACCTACCGGTGCTTATTGTTGTAAGAAAATAGACAATCAGACAGCCATGAACACAGGTCCTCTTTGTAAGATGCCCAAATCTTGTACCATGTATGGAAATACTGTGCATAAATGTCTGACTAAAAACCATTTGCAGGAATGCAAAGTTGAATTAAAATGTTGTGTAGTTCTCTTTTTGAAAGACCCTTGTGGTAACTACTGGCACTGTATTCACCAAGCTGTAACAATAGTATGCCCCAAAGGCAATCAAACAATGACAATCAAACTAAAACCAAACATGCTATACAAACATAAAATGTATGGCACTAGAAATATAATAGAACAGCTAATCTACAAAACAAAAATTAAATGCTGAGTAGTAAACCAACTGTAAACCACACCAGTTTTCCTTTCAGTAGTGCAATGCTATTCTTCCAGTCCAAATCATCCCAATACATACTGAACTAAACTTCCAGTACAATGTTCCCATTTGAAGATCTTGTCCGTAGCTTGGCAGCTCTCTAAATGCTGCGGAAGGTGGTCATGTCTTTGGGCTCTTTGCTCGGAACACACCAGTCGTCTGCCTCGTGGATGGTCTTATAGTGCTTCCATGCTGATTTGTTATACACTGGGAGTCTTTCGATGGACTCCGTTGAAAGAGCCTTCAAAAAGTGAAGAGTGGTTTGTAAGAGGAGTTCAAACACCATTAAAATCTGTATTTTAACCAAATAAACATGCTCTAATAAATGAATTATGGTTGTATGCCACATTTAAAGAATGCCTCCACATCTGTTATATTTAGGACCAGGTCAGTTTAACAACCACCAACATTCACCAACTGTTCTTAAGAAGATAATTGTTCTTAAAAACCACTTCTGCTGTTTTGATGATTCTGGCTTTCAGTAGTGTTTTCTTATGTGACACTTGTTCTTTGTTCTTTAATTTACAAGGAACAGAGGGATTGATCAGTACAAGAATGAACACTTTGGTTGGTTAAGAACACGTACGGAATCCAGTGTGGACTTTTCTTATTAACTTTCTTAAGAACAAAATTTAAAACAAACAAATTGCTGAATGAGGGCCATTGTTCTTGTAAAATATCCAGGAAAATCACTCACTCTGATGTAAATAATTGCATCAGTGCCGTAGCCCTCCATTGAGTACAGCTTAAGATCCCCCTGGAAGTACCTGGCATATAGTCTGGAGATGGGCAACCCATAACCATAACCAGCCTAGGAGAAAGTTTCTCACTTGGATTAGGACAAGTCCTGCACATTTACAAAACATACTATTAAAAAATACACATTTACAAGATTTTTTATCTATTGCAATACAAAAGCATGTCTGCACTTGTGTCAACATTTAACTCTCTTATTTCTAAACCAAGCACAAAGTTAAAACTGACCAGTGGCGCAGCTCTGGCTGCGTCCATCTGAGGTCTCGGCGCAGTGGAGTACGTGTATGTGAACAACCTGTCAATCTTCCTCAGGGGAACTCCACCCCCTCGGTCACTGACCTGTCAGAATAAGAACTGATAAGATTAGTTTCATTTCGGAATGAATTACCAAACCCTCATTCAGCCTATATTTTGTCATTTAATTATTTCCTCACGGCCCTGTAACTTTATATGGCAATTATTATACTGAATAAGGTTTTACTTTAACAGCCAGATCTTCATTTCCCAGGGCAATCTGAACATGAATTGGAGGATACTGCATGGCGTCTTCATACAGCTCCATGGTGGCTCTCATGGCATTCTGGAGGAGTCACAGGGAATATTATTAGACCAGAAGTCACCAAACATAACACACAGCAGTCCACTAACTCTGTAGATAAATGTTCTTTGGAAAAGGTCAGATAGAGAGAGAAGAGTAAAGTCACTCAACTTACTACAGAACTTTAATATAGGTTAATAGTCTGTAATAGAAAAGATCAGAAACAGAAATATTGTACCTTGAATAATTCAAAAACCATGTGATATAAATGGGAAGGCACATAAACCACAGTAATGGGTTTTTTGGGTTCTTTGACTGCAGAGTGAATTTCAGAAAGAAATATATTAACAAAATGGAATTTCTCAATAACACATTTTTAAAAAGACAACACGCTGTAATATTACCACTGAATTCTTCCAGTTTTAATTCTGGTGAGTTCATGTAGTACCGGTCACATAAAGTTCTAGCATTTTCATAGGCATCTGCAAAAAAGTTTTAACATTTAGTTTGAAACGCATCAATTATTTAATTCTTTAACAGAACAGCTGTACAAATCTTGGATAATAATTAGTTGCATATATATTTCATGTTGGCTACTGTTATCATATGTTTTAAGAGTCTCCTACCTCTGACAACTTCACTGACACGGCAGAATGGATCAATACCACCTATCTGTTTAGGATGTGCTGGGTTTGTCCGAACTCTCCCTCCAAACAGCAGAGCTGCAACAGACATCAACAGATTGTTATGCTCTATTCCAGACCAATCCTACAGAACCACCATCAAGGGAACTACTACAGAAAGCAGGATTCCAACTAACCTAAATCAGAAGTCAAATTTGGCTAACTGATAAATATTGTATATAGCAGCAGTTTGTTGATTTCTTCTCATACTGATTAGTTTCGTTATTATGACAACAGATTGAGCGGCATGGTTAAAGCCTAGAAATTACTAATAGACTTTGGCTCATGAGGTGCATGGCTGCTCACTTTTGCTATGTTCTGTACAACTAATAGCAATATTAATAAACATATAGAAGATCTTTACTGTGCTGATTGAGGAGCATCCTGATAGAGATTCTGCTCGTGTAGAATCGGTCAAGGAAGTACTGTATGTTTTGGCTTGTTACAGAGTCAGTTCCATAGGACTCCTTGTACTCCACCACTCCCTGAGCCATGGTGGGAACCACGTCATTATGCCTGTCGCGGATCTTTATCACAGCATCTGTGAAGCTGAGCAGCAACATGTAAAGAAGAGTTAATATGTGAGATGCATTAGTGACCATAATGTATGACACTTATTTTCTATTTATGAAAATACTAGAATAACTGGGGTGATTCTCTACATATCATGCAGACCTATTCCATATGCTTACTATAAATACTCACTCATATGTAACTTTTTCATCATTTGCATTTTTGTCTTTGAACTCCAGAATATCTTGGAGACTTTGCATATACCTGTAAAGAAAAAAAGGAGAATCACTGAAGATTTCACCAATTTATATACCCTGTTGAGAAGTAGAATAGACAATAATGGGCCAATCTATTAAAAAAATTACTTGTTTATTCTACTAGTGTTAACTGTAATTGTTCAAATATGCTTACATTAGTTTGTGACTTGTGATTTAACAATTATATCATACAGTTGTATGTAGATATACACAGATCTGATACTGATATCAATATGATACCAACAAACAACAGGACCAGGTAGAGATTACAATGGGCCAATCTATTCTATAATACTACATTTAAATTATATATTTAAAGCATTTTAGCAGAAGTTATTGTACAGAGCGACTCATTTTTCAGGTGAAGGCAGCGACACTTTTTGGAGGACTCCTGAAGTAATCTGTGTGTATGTGCACGTCTTTGAGCATGCAGCAGCTACCAGAGATTTCTTTATTTCAATCTGAGAACGAATATTTATTTTTGACTACAGCAATAGTCTGGTCACGTCTGATGTTCCCTCACTTATGAGCGATCTCAGTAAAACTTAGATCTTTTCTGGAGTTCTTGTTTGTAAATCAGATCTACTCAGTATCGGTCGATAACCAGACTCCTGGCTTCTGTATCGGTATAGCTCAGACTCACTCACCAGCTCTGCACTAAGCGCACTGACGGCGTCCCCAGCAAGTTGTCAGGCAGCAAGTTGATCTCTTTCATTATATTGGCCAGCCTGACGGGCAGCTCCTGTGTCAGGAACTTAAATGATGTTTTTTCACAAGCATTTTCTGAACCTGCGAGTGCGAAAACAAACAAGGCCTGTGTCAGAAAAGTCGCATATGAAAAGAGCCGTAACGGGCCACAAACCTACCGAAATCCAGGAACTGCTTCATTGAGAGAGGTGACGGGGAGAATCTGGAATACTGGTCCACAAGTTTTGTGATGGAGGCATTGCTCATTAAAGTCTTCAAAATCCTCATGCTTGGGGTTCCGATAACAAGTAGATGTTCCTAGAATCTTGATCAGTGTCTATGTAAGTTAGACAGTATTCCGCATGGTAAAAGAAAACACTCGGATCCGCTGTAGCGGGACAGACAGCTAAAGTTAGCTAGGTAGCGACGCGATAAGCCGCTTTGGATAACGAAAGCGAGCTTCCTAGCTATCATACAGGGTTGGCAGGAACTGTTCTTGAAGCGAAATCATGAACTTTATGCCACACCCTTTACCTTTAAAAGTGCGTTGATCCTTGATCTTATACGCCTGAACATTTACATCAAAGCGCCTAAAGAAGCCCGGCTAACTGTGCGGTTAGCTAGCCGGGTAAAGCTGGGGCTAAACATGACTGCCTGCCTCACACGCGATACGCGGCTGCTGCTAGGGCTGCGAGTCGATTCAAAAATGAATCGATTCATCGATTCTAAGCCACTTTGAATAAAGAATTGACTTTGAATAAGGAATTGATTTCAAGGCTTGTAAATCGATTATTGATTCTGAGTTATCTAAACACACTTCACCGTACACTTCATACAGGTGTATGAATGTCATACATACATCTGAGTGATTCTTTGTCAATGTAAACGCCACACCAGAGTGTACAACCAAATGTGACCACTGCGTTTGACTCATCATGAAGAAGCAGCGTTTGGGCAGTCCCCTGCTCATGAGCACCTCAGTGGTACCTTAACAGGTGTTCGAACCTGCAACTTTCTGCTCACAAACGCAAACGCCCTAACCATTACGCCACTACCAAGCATCATAGTCAAGCTATGAATACGGTATTGTTTAATGTTGATCTTGGCTTCGAGAAAACCACTGTCAAGAATCGACTTATTCGATTAGTCATCATGTAGTATTCAGTGGACAGCGGTGGCATATCGTCACCTTCTGACAATAATGGTCTAAGTCATTTTTTTTAATTGAACAAAAATGATTTATTTGCCTAAATCAGCTCTTCATACGTCTTCAGCTGAACAGATCATGCGATCCTATTCATGTAGTATAATGAGTGTGAATTAGGCCATTTTATTTAGAAAAACCTGAAAATATGACATAGGCCATTATTTTAAGATGGTGACGATATTGGTCCTAGTGTCTAAATCACTGTGTTGGGGGCAGTAAGATTTCGGGAAAGCCTTAAATGTGCAATGTTTGGTTGCTCGGCAAAGCCACAATCTTCTGTAAAAAGGAAACAAGTCCTTTAGGATAAGATCAGCTAAATCGTCAGCTAAATTCTCTAAAAGTAAACTCCTTAGGTGTTGCCTGTAAAAAGCGATCAAAAACCTCCTTTCTAAAAAACAAAACATTTTTCTTTTTAAAAGTCAATCTAATTTCAATATTTTTGTTAACACCGGTATATCTAATCTAGATATTAGTAATGTTGTGGATTGCAATTATTTTGCTAGTTTATTTTGTAATTATTAATTACTTTTGTAGTAGATATTTTCAGGTGAGCGCCTTCTGTGTATCATTTTGCAGAAACGTGTAATGTCTAATTTTGTGTCCTAAACGTTTCTCTTAAACTCAATCGAGTCGATTTTGAAATTTTCAAAATCGAACAGTTTTAACGTTTAGTTTCGGAGCTCTGTGATAAATACAGGATTTCACTGTAAATAAGGAAGCGTTGTTAATGTCTTGCCTGATAAGGGAATTGTTAAATAATAAGAAAAGGCGCAACAAATCCATTGGAGCCCGACTGCAGGTAGGTGCGTGGCAACGCTTTTTGTCCCGCTGCAGTTGCTGTCATGCGTCATCGCTCGATGTGTATCAGGAAACTGTTTCACGGGTTGAGCCAACAACAACGGTTTCAGGAGACAAATCAGAGAAAACAAATAACGGGTCAGTGCGTGTATTTTAACTAACCCTAAAATCTTAAAACTGTCCTTCATTATTTGTTTTTCGTGCTTGACATCGGATCATGTAACTTTTTACGTTTTGGATGCCGACCCGCTATGAATGACATACCCCAGTAAATGTAGCGCTAGCAGCGTTAGCTAACGGCTCTGCTCGGCATGATTACCAGCTTACTTAGAGCTGGTGTGCACAGATAAAAACCCACTTGTATGTCATGGAGTAATATAGTGGGGTAACATTAACCAAGCGGTTTTTTACAGTGCTACGTGGCGAATTTAAGTCGTGCCATTGTCCGAGCTTGACTTGGGTTCCGCCCAGTAGCAAAGCAGCTAACACGGGGAGCTAGTCATACAAGCTGCATAGAGCCGAGCTGAGAGTCAAAAATCATTGTCTGCCGTGTAAATTGTTATAAAAGCACAACATGTGGTAAAATGTAAACCTGGCACACTTCTGATGATTGAATATTTGTTAAATAACACAATTAAACCAATAGACCAATATGTACAGGAAATTCTACCAAAATTTAGAAACCGAGAAAAATATTTCTAAAATGTACAAAATATAAATGAAAACTACAAAACATTTGTGCAATTTTGCATGTTCTATCTATTGTTTAATATCTAATAAAAGAGCTGTTTTATTATATGATGATATCGGTGTCCTAAAAGGGAAGAGGCGAGGCTGTGAACTGACTTGAAAACATGTCAACTTGTGAGGGGTTAGAAAAGCGGCTAACTTCCTATCAGCATCAGTAATCCGCTAGCTAACGTTAGCCTTAGGGCTAGTCAAGTGACTTACTTAGAAGTTTCATGTTCCCGAAGCTGATTACCCTGTATATTTAGGGGACTCTGATAGTGAACCGGAGCCTGAATCACGTCCCGTTCGATAACTTTTAACTGGGGGTGTAACCGTTAAAAATAAAATCATGTTATTATTGCTGGAGTTGTGATTCATATGTACGTGTTCACGTGTCAGATGCTCGAACAGAGAAAGCTTTCTGTTCCAAACTCTGCAGAATGTCACGAGTTGCAGTGTGATCTGACCTGAACCAGTGAGTCTTGTGCTATTATCCATGATTTATTTGAAGTGCTTCTGTGCATGCAGTTATATTTGAATGACATCATTATAACGATTTTTGTGAAACAGAATTATTGGATGTGTGTAAAATGAATAATCTCAGAAGAAAAACTACTAACTGTTTCATATATTATGGACTTGTGTTGTTTAACTAGTATTCGATTTTACCTACTGTGTGGGGAGAAAGAAATCTTTTAGCTTTTCATTATCTTTGTTTTAGGCCAGATGTTCATTTCTCCTTCCCCATTTCAAAGAATTTATTGAAATGATTTGAGTTCAGTTACCATTTATAAACGTATTTCTGGACATTAGGCCAGAGATAGAGTTCTCTCCTTTAGGCTGTTTAATTGATTCTAGCGATTCAAGGTGCTTTGCAGGGATGGCAGAGGAATTTTGGGGGGGCCGGACCTGAATGAAAAGTGTGTTTTCATGCACAAGCGGAATAGTTTGGCTGTGTTAATGTATGTTTTTTCCCATTGTTTGCAGTTTTCTCTAACTCTGTAGTAGGTCAGTAAAAATGGGGATATTCAGCATGCCTACCCAAATCCTATCTCTTTTTCCCTCTGCAGAATCATGTCAGATAAGAGCGAATTAAAGGCTGAGTTGGAGAGGAAGAAGCAACGTCTTGCTCAAATCAGAGAAGAGAAAAAGAGAAAGGAAGAGGAGCGCAAAAAGAAAGAGGTAAAAACATGCCAGCTGTTGTAGCTCATTGATATGTTGATTTTAACGGCACATAAAAGAACATACCATTGTTGTTGAGAACTGAACTGAAAAATGTATTTGAGTAAGGTGGAAAGAAGAATTCTTCAACATGCATTGGGCTAATACATGTAATAAATATAAGAATAAAACTAAACTGCAGTGAATGTGTGTGTCCTTGCGCCAGGCGGAGCAGCTAAAGGAGCCCGCTGCCCTGCAGGATGACTCGGACCTGGAGAAGAAGAGGAGAGAGGCTGAAGCTCTGCTGCAGAGTATGGGCATCACCCCCGACGTGCCCGTGGGTAAGACCTCTCAATACTGGATGTGTGCTCTGTCTCAATCTTTATTGATGTAAAATGCTAAAACTCTGTTGAATGAGTTGGGTAAGTTAGATGAGTCCATTCCTCACATTAATGCTTAAGATATACAAACACAATCTTGAGATTGAATTGTATCTCCCATATTTTTTACAATCTACGTTGACTCTACAAAAATATGAAAGCGCATTATTCAAAGGATTGTATCACAAGTGTTGGCTTTAGCTAATATTTGCCATTTTTGTATCAGTAAATATTTTCTGATGCACGGTTTACTGTATGGTGATCTGTGGAATATCTATGGCCATACACAGTATTTTCAGAAAAATTCAGTACAGTGAAAAATGTGAGCTGCAGTTCACACAGTGAGCACAAGGGGGCAGAAGCGCTCCAGGCTAGACTTCCACAATTACTTCTGACCAGCCTTCAAAAGTTAAATGTGGTATCAGTGCTGCCAGCAGTCTTACTTAATAAATTGTTGTAACATGTACTAGTTCTGATTAACACAGGATTCGTACTGGCTTTTAACACTTAAATTACATTAATATTTAAATTACTATTTACTTTTTAGTATTTACATGGAAAGTGCATCAGTGATACCCTTAGCAAAGGACCGGTAAAGGTATCACTGAGGTACTCATGAGCAAGGTACCGTCCCCAAGCCCTGCTCCCTGCTGCCGTTGTTAGCTGCCCACTGCTCCTCCATGGATGGGTCAAATACAGCGGTCACATTTTGTTGTAATGCACTGTGCTGTGCTGTTAAAAAATCACTCACTTTCACTTACAACAATTGCATTTAATCAAAGACACAAACATTGATGATCATATAAATATATAAACTATATTATATTATAAAATGTTATGCAATTTATATACATATTATATAAAATATAGAAATACATAAATATCATATTATAAAAATATATAAAACTGGCGTTTCATTGATCTCACTATAACATTTGTACAATAGTTTCAAAAATTAACCTCAACATGCACATGGACATGTAATCTTAATTTATGCATCAGCTGAGAGACAATTTCTTGACATAGATGGAAAAAACTGTTATATTGTCTTGTTGATGCACTTAGTATATGTTATATTTGATTTTCATTTATTAATTTTGTGCTGAAAGTGCTATATTTTCTGCTATATAAAATCAAGAAAAGTATGTATTTTCTTTTTTTTTTGTCTGAAAAAAAACATTTATGTGAAGGGTATTTGGATTTGTCTCAGTCGCCTTCAGAATTCCTCTCAGTTCCTGCAATCTATGTCACCCATCACAAATCTGTGGGTACCCCGAGTGAGGTGGTAGCCAGGACTCTGGGGGATGGCAATGACAGGACCCGTATGATCAGCATCTCTCTCTCTCCTCTCTCCTGCTCTCTCCTCCCATTCTTCCCCTTTTTCTCCCTCTTTGTACTCTGATCTATAATTGTTAGCGTTGGAGAGGTTCGTGATTGTGGGATTGCATGAGCGACAGACAGTCTGTCTGTACACCAAAGGCAAAATGTTTATGTTGGTGAAATTCTTTGTGTGTGGTTTTGTGCGCAGGTTTGAACCTGTAGTAAAATTCTCCTTGCAAGGGCCTTTGCTAAGAAGTTGCTGTCTTTTTGCCTATACCTAAAAATTGCTTATGATGCTGGAAAACCCCATAATGTTTGTCTATCACGTGTCTGCTTGACAAACCTTGTTTCTTTTTGTTTTCTGCTTTTTAAAAATTTCATGATTTATTACAACCCACATCATCAGATTGCATTTGGATAAATATGTCCATATTTTCATTAAGGTCTTTACTTTGACACACAAAAAAGCATTAATTATCATTAGTCATTAATAATATGAATTTCACTTGAAAGGGTCTAATAAAACCCAGAACACTAACGCCTTGTGTTAAGATCTGACATAACAGTATGTGCCATTTTGGTTACAGAAGTAGTTGAACTCAAAATTGATACAGATCTGCTTGGGGGGACTGTTTAACCCTTGATTAGAGTTTTGGACTCCAGTGGAAACACTAACTCATATAATACACACACGCACACAGCCCTGGGGGGGCCTTCCTTTCCCGCCTCGAGGCCCTCCGCGGTCCACTCATTTCTCCCGCACCACCGCCTTACACACATGGTGGTCATTTTTCTACACTCACGCATCTGCCATGGGCTCATGTACAGCCTCTGGGGTATGCCCCACACACACACACACACTCAGGTAGGGCTCTGGTGTGCATGTGAGCTCATGGCCGCCCGGGATCGTGCAGCTGGTTGTAGACATGTTGTCTCCTGCTCCGGCTCCAGAAGCGAGGGGAGAAAGAGCCCTCTGCCGGGTCGTGATCTGCTACACACAGAGTCGTTTGTTGTGCCAGAAAAGTAAACTCCTGCTGCTACGATGTATGCGCAAGTCCTAATACTTACAACTCATACCTTATTATGACACTGACTGTTTTGTCATTGACAGCTAATATTGTGCACTGTTGTAGGCTCTTATTAAAGTGATATAAATATGTGGTTTTGCCCTTCTAACTACACAGGTTTTGTGATAATTATAATGTATAATGTTTTTCTGACCATGCTAATAACCCTAATAATCTCTCCTTTCTCCTCTTTTCTCTCTCTTTCTCTCCTCTCTCATCTCCTCCCTTTCTTTCTCTCTCCTCCTCCCTCTCTCTCTTTTCTCTCCCTCCCTTTCTCTCTCTCCCCCTTTCTCTCTCTCCCCCTTTCTCTCTCTCCCCCTTTCTCTCTCTCTTTCTCTCTCTCCCCCTTTCTCTCTCTCTTTCTCTCTCTCTCTCTCTCCCACTCTCTTTCCCTCTCTCTCTACCACTCTCTCTCCCTCCCTCTCTCTACCACTCTCTCTCTTTCTCTCTCTACCACTCTCTTTCTCTGTACCTCTATCTATCTATCTATCTATCTATCTATCTATCTATCTCTCTCTCTCTCTCTCTCTCTCTCTCTCTCTCTCTCTCTCTCTCTCTCTCGTGCTCGCTGTCACTAACAATGGCTTGTAACACTAACAGGACTCTCCACTGGGACTCTGATCCTTCCACACTGCTTCTTCACTCTGAGCTGGGGTACTGTTTTGCTTTTTGTCTTTCTCTCCGCTCCCCTCTGTGTCGTCCTGTCCCTGTCATTTAATGTAGCCCAGTTTTTTTGGTGGCCAGTATATAAAAATTCCTCCGGCCCCCTTTCACATAACTTTGGTAACTGTTGACAGATTTTCACTGTTGCATTTAGATTTAAATTTGCAACAAAGTGATTATTATATTGCCCACAGCACCTGAAACACGTTGCTACAATATCTTACAAAACCCAAAATTGTTTTAACTGTCTGGGGCAAAGCATCTTTGATGACAGGATTGACTCTTCGTACCTGTGTATGTGTGAAAGAGGGATGTGTGAAAGAGATTCTTTGTGACCTTTAATTGCAAAAACAGATACTTGTTATTGAATTTAGTCATTAACTGACATCTATTGTTATGGGTTAACGTTGTCTTGCGTCCTTAATATGACAATAATGTGGTTTGTGATAATTCTTAGTCCTCAAGAGATTGTTTAAACGGTGTAGTGAGCAGTATAATAACTATAATAACTCTTGCAAATATAATTCTGAATACAACAGTAACATTTGAAAATTGGTTATGGGCAATGGCCTATTTTTTAGTCATGTAGTGACAGAGTGTACCAATAAAAAGGAAGGTTTTAGGTTTTTTGCTGTTCCTTTGCTACATGCACAGCTGTATTCATTGCACTACCAGTTTTGTAATTATAATCTTGATTAACGAATAGATGTTTTAAGTTTCATCGTGATTTATTGGACAAAGATGGAGTGTCTGCCTTTATCACAAAGTTCAAAACAATTTCGATTCAGTTCAGTTCAGGAGCCATCAGTCCATATGAGACAATATCAAATGTTGCTAGACAGTGAAGATATTTGTTTTTGCCATGCCAGGGTGTTAAAATCAGACAGCATGGCTCTTAATAAAACACTTACTTCCTGTAGAGGTTGTAGTGCTATTTATGAAAAGGTTATGTGAATGCATTGTCTTTGGCATCATGCTCCTTTTGAGTGTTCTGGATATTTTCTAATCTGTCTGTGTGTGTCTGTGTCTATGTGTCTGCTGGGGGCACGTACTTGTCGACTCCCTCCAGGCGAGGCACGGCGAAACTGGGCATGGCAAAGGTGACCCATGTGGATTTCCCTCCCAAAGAGGTTGTGTCCTACACCAAGGAGACTCAGACGCCCACCATGAGTGAGCAGAAAGAAGGTGAGTGAGGGTGTGTGTGAGAGGGTGTGAGTGAAGGCTACACATGCAGATGCTCTTGTCCCTCATCTGCCCTTGATTTTATCAGCTTTGCTGTTAGGGTGTGAGTTCTGCAATACTTTTGCCTCTCCACAACATTACAGTTGATTCATCACTGATCATCAGGCTCCGCTGATGAATTACTTCCCGTAATGTGCTTTTCTCAAATCTATTCTCTTTCTTTCAAATCGTAATAATTGATGTGTAAATCTGTTTAAATACATAAACCCCCAGATATGACCAACCTTAAGTTATTACATCATGGGCCAGTTTCGCAGGCAAGCCTAGACTATCTTTGAATTTCAGAGGTGAATCTCCATTGTATCTGCAATTTAGTCCAAGACTAGGCTTAATACATGTTCAGAATCTGTGCAGAGCAGTGGTTTGTGAGGACTGGGATTGAGAAACGCTGCCCTAAAAGACTAAAAAACATTAAAATTGTCAGTTCTCAGAACGTTTTATAGAAAGTTTTATTTGATCTTTTTTACTGAGGTTAAGGTTATGGTTAGCTGTAACTAGTATTATTTTCATTTAGTAATTATGTGAGTCAGTGGAATTAACGCGGCAAGATAATAAGACATGATTGTGTGTGTGTGAGCGTGTGTGGGTGTGTGTAAACTGGCTTTTGAAATAATCTGATTTAGGCGAGCATGGAGATGAAAGCTAGGAGAAAATTGCGAACCCTCAAGAAACATAAGAAGTCTAAGAAAGGACAAACGCCCTCACACACACACCCACACGTACACACACTCCCACTCCCACACTCTCAATCTTAACCGTGCGCTATCGCTGTCTTAGTGAGTGATACGGCCCCCCTAAGCAATTCACATTTAGGATGAAAAAAAAAATCCCTGATGTGGGAGAGAGGGAGAGATGTAGAAGGAGGGAGAGAGGGGGTAAGGGAGCAGGAAATTGTAAGTAGATTGAAGGCTGATATGAGAAAGTGTGCCATGGCTGGCTAATGCATGTAAGGCTTGCTAACATGTATGTAATTGCAGCTCGTGGCTTTTATGTGGAACTTTTATGCCTATCTTCAAAAAGCTCCATTCAGTGTTTGGCTTGTACTGACCCCCAGGTCCTCATGTCAAGCACGTTAGAAGGTGGGGGTGGGTAGGGAGAATAACGCCCTGGCGTGCACGTTTTTGTACATTATGGTGAAAAAGGCATTGCTGTATATTTAGTTCCGCAATGTATATTGTGAAAAATAAATAAATAAACAAAAAATATAAATATTCAATAGTACTAAATAGAATAAAAATAATAAAAGACTGATAATTTTTTGAAATCAGAAAATCTCAGGATTTGACAGTTGGGTTGACAATTCGATTCAGAATTGATTCACGATTCCTAAGTGATTCACACTTCAATACGTAGATGAATTTGTTTCCACATTGCTGTTTTGAGTTACTTTTCCTGTTTGACTGTGGCAGATCAACAAAAAAATCACGCTGAATCAAATTTAACTTACTAAATGTAAAAAGTAAACTAGTGCCATTACAGTAGTTGAAATATGTTAATCGATTTTTTGGAATTCATGAATCGATTTTGAATCAACAGAGAAAAAATTGGTTTTAAATACATTTTTTTGCACACCCCTAGTAATTTTATTGAGAAGTTCATGTGCATAGAACATAAAGTTTTAAAAAATAAATAATGACTTTTTACTCAAATGAATCTGAGCGTGAACCATTGTATCAGAACGTATTACATCTTCTCTTGTAGATAAGTCATCTAAAAAAGTGAGAATCTGTAGTTTTCCTACACTACAGGAACAAAAACGTTGTAGCGTAACCTGTTTGATTTCGTTGATCTTGCTTGACTTTACAAGTCTGCTGATAATGACTGTTAGACATGCAAATGTTGTGATGCTCACACCATACGTTGTACAGGTCTAGTTTGTGTGTTTACTATTTTTAACACTCTTAGTTATTACCCTTGCGTGCACTAGCAGCCTTTTGTTAGAGTTATGCTCATCTGCATTCCAGTCATTGTGAGCTTGTGGAAAGATGTTTGAGTCATTAGAACAGTGAGCACTTCTTTGGAACACTAACAGTAATGTATAAGAAGAATGTCTGTATTTGTGTGTCTCTGTGTTTGTATTTTAAGGTTTTTTTGACAGAATATATGTCATTTCAAGGGAAATTGGTAATGACTTTATAGTTTTTCAACCAGGTATCATTCTCTCATGTACGCTCCTCCTCCTCTGTGTCAAACCATTCCTCTCTCTTTTCTTCTTTTTATTCTCTCTTTCCCTCCCTCCCTCTCTCCTTGTTAAAGTGTATGGACTCTTCCCGTGGCATTGTAAAAGTGTGTTTAACAGGGCTGATATCTGGAGACAGCACCACGCCGACGTCCCCCTCCACCTCTCCTTCCACCCTTCCCTTCCCTCCGCCACTATGTAATCATTTCATCAACTCTTTCGCTTTGCCCTGTCTTCTCTCCTTCAGCGTGCAGGCACATAACAAAACGCATTGGGTGACATTGGGAGGCTTTCACGCCTCTTGTCCCTGCCACTCAGATCTCCCTCTCTCTCTCTCTCTCTCTCCCCCCCCCCCACGTCTCTGTCTCTCTCTCTCTCTCTCTCTCTCTGATTGAGTGATTTGTCGTGGGCTGTGGAGGCGGTGAGGGGTCTGCTCTCTGAAGGCCAGCGGGTGGTGCGATACAGAACGAGAGGGCACTGAACTCTTCTGTGCCCCCCCCACACACACACAGCTACTCCCTGCCCGGGTTGGCACACACATGCTGATTGGGGTCCTTCAATTGTGCCGTTTATGTCATTTCTTCCATCTCTCTGTCTGCATAAGATCTGGCTAAATCTCGCTTTAGTCTCTGGAAAATGTTCCAAAATTTTGAACTGGAAAACATTTTTGCACTTTTCAAAGCTTGCTTCCCAGTTGTTAGCACTTCAGACAATATAGATATAACAAAAAAGAGGATGAAATACTGTAAAACAGATATACAATGCAACGTGCACAAAGTGCACAATATGCTATACAAAATGTACTGTATGACATACAAGACAATATATAATACAAGATACAATCAGGGTACAGGTAATGTACAGTTTATGGAAAATAAAACAAATTTACAGATTAAAGTAACTATAGTACAACTGCTAATAGAAGTGTTCGGCTATTTATGAAAGTGATGGCATGAGAAAAGAGCTGGAAATTAGAGCTGCACGATAATATCGGAATCATATCGAAATCGGACAATAATTGCTTTTTTAAAGGCTCCAGACGGATGCTTAGATTTTACCAATATTTTCAGCCGATATTTGATAATGTATTTATTTCCATTCCATTCATTTCCATTTATGTCAGAAAGGTAGTGCTTATGCCAGCCATGTCCAAAGTCTGAGGTGAGATTTTATACGACCTGCGCCTTCTGTCTTAAAATGTATGGTAAAATTCTGACCCCGCAGTGGAACGTTCATGAGCAAAATCTCAACTTTTCTCGTTCAACTCTGCCTGCATGCGCGAAGAGCATTGCGTGTTTGCCTCACTTAGCGAATGCGAGCTCACACATGGGCTGTGTCCCGAGTCCCGGATTTCCTCATATATATCGTCATCGGCATATTTCGAATATCGGCAGTGGCAAATAATTCCCTTATCGTGCAGCCTAACTGGAAATGATAGGAGTTACAAAGCAGCACTGTTCCAATAAACACTGCCCTGCTCTGGGTTTCTCCGAGAGTCCAGTGATTTGGAGGTAGGCGTCACATGACCATGCTGCCCGAATGGAGGATGGAGTTCTGAGACAATCTGCTTCAGGAGCGTCTGAAAGTGTGAAACGGTTCCTCAGTGAATATGAACTTTAATTAAAGGTGATTGTTTTAATCATTCTCTCTCAAGGGGAGGAGCACTACTCTATTTTAATCATTGGGGCATGAGAGAGGCCTCTCTTATGGAGAGCCTCTCTCTAAACTCAGGCACCCTTAACCTAGCACTCCACTGCCACCACCACAAAACTGCCTGCCGTTTCAAATTAAACCTATTGTCTGAGGCTGAATTTGTCATTTGCATGAGCATTATCCTTCTTAAAGACATGTGTTTAATCAATCAGAAAAGTGCGGCTCTTGGGGAATAATATCACGACATCGGAAAGTGTGACTAATAAATGCCAATCATTCTGACACCGTTTTAAATAGGGATGAAGTTTTTTAGGAATGCGCTCAGAAAAGGCTCTAAGTATCTCCGCCTGTATTAATGTTATTATTTTGCTCACTGTATTACACGTCATTCTAGAGAGAGGGAGGAGGTTCTTATCTGACGTGTGTGTGTGTATGTGTGAGTGATACATTCACGTATTAGCTTAATGTACTTGATTTTCCTCTGCCCACGTACTTATCATAGCAGTAAGTGTTGTAAAACACATTCTCGATCCACTACCCAGGACAAATAAGGTAAAATAAATGTGTTTGAGAATATTTTAGTGTCACTTATTTGTACAGTCCTTGTTTCCTAGGCTTAGAATGCTCCAGAAGTGCTGCCGGCTCACTCCTTTGTGTGCTCCTTCAATTGTAAAACGCCATCCACGCGAGCCCGACGCAATTTAGCGTCCCGCTGTAATCGTCGGACTGAAAATCCAATTGAGAAGCCCCGGCCCTGAGAGCCTGGGTGTGTTTGCTTAGTCCCTTTTGATAAGTAGAAATGTGGAAGTCAGTTTTTCAGACTCGTCTCTCACAGACTCTGTGTTCTGCGCAGACCCCATGCACCTGCGCTGGAGATCAAAGGCCATTAGTCTTGTACTAGAACAACCTCTGGACCCGTGGTGCGTTTGCATTAATATATTGTCCTTCCACAAAAGCCAGTGATTACCCCCCCTGCCCCCTCCACTACCCCCAAAAGCTTTTATTCCTTAAATGATACAAAGGCGATAATTGGCCGGCTTTGAGATGAGGTGTCGATGGGGAAGGGGATCTGCCATCAGGGTGAATTCTGTTAAATGTTTCTCTTTTTTTGTCTCCTTTCCTGTCCCCCTTCCCAAATCACTCTCTTTCTGTGTCCTGCTGCTCCCCTCCCAACACTCCCCTCCCCTCCCTTTACCCCTGTGGGGTCACCAGGATCACTAGCTTTTCTCCAAATGACCATTTTGGCTGGCAGGTGCATTATACCCTTTATTTTCAGATTGTCTTTCCGCTGCTAATGCCTGGCAGGTTGATTGCTCGGGCCTGGCTGGCGGAGAAAAGGGCTGCAGCATGCGCCTGGGCCTCGGATTGAAAGACACTGATTACTGTTTTCCTCTGAGCCTGATTGAGGCCCTTGAAAGGAAAGATTTTAACCTTCTCTCCTCTATCCTTCCCTGACTAAGGGCCCAGCGCATTGAGATGGCCCGTGTCATCAGCGCGACTCTGTAAACTCATCAGAACGATCCCCGGTCTTCCTCCCCTCCCTTTTTCCTCTTTCCCTTTCTCCTTCCCCCCCGTCCCCTCCACTCCCCTCTTCTCCTCCCTCGGAGGCCTGTCTCGTACTGGAGGACGAAGACATTGCTAATGGAAGATCTGTCAGATGACATTATCATTTTGATTTTCTCTGGGAAGGACAATTTCACCCTCTGCTGCACAGTCCATATAATCACGCAGAAAAATGTGACTAATTTCAGAAAAAACGCTGCCTCTGTACGTTTTTCATCTTGGTTTTGTGCTACAAGGTGTCCTAGGTATGTTAAGCTTTTTGTGTGAGCCTACAATAAGCAATGGATTTGTTTCAGGTGATTAGTGTGTGTACGTGTGAATGTGTGCGTTTGTATGGGTGTGCGTGCGTTTGTGAAAAGCTTGACGTTTTGTTCGAGCCGTGTGGGGCTTGCCAGCTGGTCAGGGCCACAAGCTGTATTTTGTTGTACATCCTCGCAGTTTGAATAGCGCTCGTCGGACCCCCTGGCGTGTCGGTAATTGCGCAGGCTTGTGGTTCCGGAGAGAGTCTTGAGAAGAAGCAGTCAGGCAGAAAACATCAGTGCCATCTCTATGCCACCTCTCCCTCGCGCACACAATCCCGCCAGAGCCATCTGCCTCGCGCCGCCGCGCCCGTCAGCTGGCCCGGCCAATGGGAGAGGGTCAGGGCACCTGCTGCCCGCCCTCCTGCCCCACGTCTGCGTTGCCTCTATGTATGTGTATTCCAAAAAGAGAAGGAGAGAGAGGATAGTAATGCTAACAAGTGAACTCCCTGTTGAATGGAGTGTCTCATTAACTAAGGGGCTTGGCGGGGGGCCAGCGACCCCGGCTGTGTGCTAACGCGTCTTACTTGCGGAGTTTTCGGAGAGGCGACACTGTGCTGGCTAATCGGGAGGCATGTAGATTTTGTAATATGTTGTCACTCGAATGCTGAACCGTAACCACACGCACACGCGTTATCACACAATATCAAAGTGGAGATTGGTGCTTTCTGAAGTGACTGCAACGAAAATTGGAAAGAATCTGACTTCTTCACACTCCAAGACTGCATTGATTTGTTTTTCTTCCCACTTTGAAAGCTGTTATGTACAGATATTAATTGACTAAGCTGGTGCTGGTCAATATGACTTTAAATCAGTGTTGTGATTATTAATTTTTACCTTGATAATGATTAATGAGCCATTTTTTATTTTAGATGGTTTTATTATTTAGTTGGGGCTCATGACTGAACATGACTTGACACACATATTGCAGGAAATTATAAGTCAGAGTAATTTGTCTCAGCCAGGTGGTGAGAATTAGATATTCTAAATCTCGGTTTAGATACGTTTTCGGGTAATGCCCAGCCCTAGGTTTAGCTAAAGTTTGCCCGTAGTTGTATTCGTTAGCATGTTCATGTTCAGAAATCATTTGGTTGAAAATTGGCAAAATAAGAATTTATTGTTGAAAATAATCAATTCTCTGATTTGATTGTCTCATTGATCTTGTTATGGCACTGTGCACTCAACAGAAGAAGAGGAGGAAGAAGAGTTGGCTCCTGCAGAGACAGTGTTGGAGGTGGAGAAAGAGACACCAGTACAGAAAAAAGAAGAGGAAGGTAGGTGTTTAATGGTTCAATGACATTACTTTTTGTTGTTTGTTTTGTTTGTGTCCCCCTTTTTGGAATTTTACAGAATATGATATTTTTCCCCAACCTCTTCTTCTGTTTCTCTAGCTCCTCCTCATGAGCTGACTGAAGAAGAGAAGCTTCAGATCCTGCACACTGAAGAGTTCACGAACTTCTTTGACCACAGCACACGCATCATTGAGAGAGCTCTGTCTGAACATGTCGATGTTTTCTTTGACTACAGTGGCCGGGATCTAGAGGAGAAGGAGGGGTAATAAATTTTGCTTCATGTTACTTTATGTGTACTCTAACCATGTCTCACCTGTAGCCGATCATAGCTTTTTTTTACCATTGGAAATTCTATTTTATAATGCCACTTAAACAACAGAAGAAAGTGGCTATATGTGAATAAATCTCAGTGTGGTCTCCTACCCTTTTTGCCCTTCACTGGATGCTCAGTGACCAAAAGGCTGTGTTTTGTGTTTTTGATGCAGTGAAATGCAGGCGGGAGCAAAGCTGTCTCTTAACAGACAGTTTACTGATGAGCGCTGGTCCAAACACAGAGTGGTCACCTGCCTGGACTGGTCCACACAGGTAATTTACCACAGAAATAAAACACACATTGTATCTTTATGAGTCACATGGAGTAGAATAGAGAAGAGAAACAACATACTCAATCTGTTTAATTTAATACATCAAATGTGTAATGCTTTATCTAAAATCTTGCTGATTAATAAGAACATCTTCTACTCGAACAATGCCAGACACCACATTTCGACTTTAGTTTTGCAGCTTTTCAGCCCTCAGGTTTGCACTTGCAGACGAATGTAGATTATATAATGTAAATTGCTTTTGCGCTGTCAAAACAGGAGCTCGGTCTAAGGCTCTGAGGCACTGCATCTAGTTATGTGTAATCGGCTCAATGTGTTCTCCCGCTTTCTCAGTTTCACTCCGCCAGCAGATGTATACAATCCAAACAGACATGTATTATTGTTTTAGCTGCCGTGGTTTCTCCAGAGACTGAAATCGGTGCAAATCGCGGCTGAGGTGTAGTGATTACGTTTCTCCATGTGCTGCTCCTGCATTATGATACGTGAGGCCTAAATGACTTCTGGCACTGGTTGTGCTCCAGAAGCCATTTCTTACCGCACAAATTATTCGGGTCCCGGTGTCCGTGTCTCCCCAAGCTCGTGTTTTCCTATGTGTCATGTGAAGCACTCGTTGGCGGATCAGTTTTTGTTTATTCTACAAGATTTTTCTCATATTTTAGTGCTTGACAGATAGTTAAACCACTTCAGTTATTGATCTTAAAACTGAATTATTGATCTGTTCCAACACAAAGACTATCGTTAGGTGGAGGAGGTTTACTGGTCAGAATCAACACTAGTATTAAGGAAGGAGATGGAAGATTTTAGCAGCAACGTTATAACCAGTGGGTCGGCCATACAGTCTTTTTGTGTGGAGTTTGCATGCTCTCCCCGTGTCCGTGTGGGTTTCCGCCGGGGGCTTCCGTTTCCTCTCACAGTCCAAAAGCATGCAATATAGGTCAATTGGTGACTCTAAATTGGCCCGATAAAGTGTGAATGCGAGTGTGTGTGCCCTGTGGTGTGTTGGCGCCTGCCCACGGCTTGGTCCTCACCTTGTGACCGTACTTCCTGGGATAGGCTCCAGTCCAATGAAGGCACTCAGCACTTCCTGCAGTGCATTGCAGTTACAAATGAACACTAAAGTTCAGGGCCAACAAATGTTTATAATAAATTCTGTTCCTGGCCACCTTTTTAGAGCATAAACATCCAGTGCCAAAAATGCAGCTGAAGAAATTGCACCTTCTCGGTTAAAAACTCCACGTTGATCCTGTCGAGCCGTTAGTGAGGTGTGGGAGCAGTAGCCGGGGGCAGTGACTTTCCCACACCTCTGCACCACGGCCGTTTCTTCTCTCTACCAGCTCATTTAGCAGACGTGGAGCCACACGCTGGCCTCTATTTACTGGCACTGCAGCTGAGGAAAAGTTTCCCTGCAATAAATCTTGTTGAAGCAGGCCGGTGACATGTTCAGCCCAACACACACACACTCTTTTTTCCCCCCCATCTCTCTCACACACACCTATGTATAGAAGCGATGAGGTAAAGTGTTCGGGGTTTTGTGCCGAATGTTTTACGTTTCTGTCTCTTTTTCCAGTATCCTGAGCTGCTGGTTGCCTCTTACAATAACAATGAAGAAGCCCCTCATGAGCCTGACGGAGTAGCTTTGGTCTGGAACATGAAGTATAAGAAAACTACACCTGAGTACATCTTTCACTGTCAGGTAGGAGAGGAAACACACACCCTATCAAACACACACACACACACACATTAAAAAACATACAAACACCCCTGCTGACATAACTCGCACATGCACACACATCTACATGAAATCCATCTCTCACTCATGTAAACATGTATGCAGACTCTCTGAAGAGCGTGGTCCGCCGCCAGTTTTCTGTGTATCGCCTCTTCCTCTTCTTTCATCCCCATGTACAGACGTAACTGTGATTTCACTAAGCTGGTATTCACACACGCACACACACCAGGGATTAAAGAGGAGCCACTCTTTGCCAAGTCTCACCTTCCCGTTGCTTGTTGTCAACCTGACTCCACTTTCCATATAAACATGTTAGGTAATAAAGTCATCGTGCGGACGTCTAGATGAGCTGCAGCTCTGTTCAAACTGAGCAGCAAGAAAAAAGGCAAAAGAAATCGTACATTTGTCAGTGAAGATTGTGTTTAATCTGTAACCTTCCCTCTACGCTCTATAAGTGTTCCACACAGTTGCTGAAGTGTGGAACTATAACTACAAATTGTGTAAGTGTAGTTGATTTGAAATTCTTTGAGTGTGTGTGTTTGGGCCCTGAGGTGGTCTGCTGTGGACAGGCTGAGTAGAACCACATGTGAGCCGATACTGCAAACTAACTCTTTTTTTCCCCCCTCTTTCTCTCCCTCCCTCTCTCTCTCTCTCACACACTCACACACAAAGTTTAGTCCAGTGTATAGAGTGGAGTTTTTGTGTGTGTGTGTGTGTGTGTGTGTGTGTCTCTGAGACAGAGAGAGATATAAATTAAGACAGAGAAATCATCCCCTCCATTCTCAGTGGTGAATAAAAACTCATTCTGCAGTTTAAATCTGTCAGCTTCACAGGACCAGAAGTCCTGTATGGAACAACAAAAACTGATTTGTGGTTAAAACATTTCCTACAGGACGTTTCTGTTTGAATATTTGCATATTGGCTTTAGTAGGTTTGTGTTTCATTAGTCAGTGTGGTATTCTGTCCTTGACATTGCCTTATTCCCTCTCCCCGTCTTTATTCTCTTTTCTGTTTCTCTCTCTAGTCTGCAGTGATGTCAGCAGCGTTCGTTAAGTTCCATCCCAACCTGGTGGTGGGAGGAACATACTCAGGGCAGATAGTGCTGTGGGACAACAGGAGTAACAAGCGAACTCCGGTGCAGAGGACTCCCCTCTCAGCCGCTGCTCACACGGTACAGCTACGCTACACACACCACCATGTGGGGACTGAACCAGGTGCGGGGGTTGAAGCTTTAGGATTTAAATGAGATTACGACACCAGTAGCCACAAAATGTACCGTGGAGCAAAAATGCTCAACTTCTGCACAGTACGTGTGAGTGGAAAAAAATAGGGATCTGTTTAAAGTGAGTGAGTGATTTTTTTGTCATTGTGAACACACCATCCCACAGCACACAGTGCACCACAACGAAATGTGACCTCTGCATTTGACCCAGAAGCAGAAGGTCGCAGGTTTAAATCCATTTTTACAGTCCTTCTTATTTATCTGTCTTTTTCTGTCCCTTTTCAGCACCCCGTATATTGTGTGAACGTGGTCGGCACCCAGAACGCGCACAACCTGATCAGCATCTCCACTGATGGTAAAATGTGCTCGTGGAGTTTGGACATGTTGTCCCAGCCTCAGGTACGGCTCCTCGTCCCCCGTTCCACTGCATCACTCCTAAAACCTTACCCAACGTAGAACTAACGTGGCACGAGTGAGTAAAATAGGGCCGCAACCCCGGGCTAAAGGGCTACGGGAAGCGGTTTGGAAGTGCTTCAGGAGTCGGCTCACTCTCCACATTTTTGGCTGAAGTGTGTTTTGGTGTCGTAATATGTCTGGACGGTGAACAAGGCTACCTTTACTGTGTCATTCCAAACTGCTTGCCAGACCACAATGTCAAATGTTAAGCATTTATGAAGTGCTAGCAGAATTGACATCATCCATTAAGAAACTTGTCAGGAGAGGTTGTTTACTCTGCGGTGACGTGGCTGTGTGTGTGTGTGGTACAGGACAGTATGGAGTTGGTGTTTAAGCAGTCGAAGGCGGTGGCGGTGACCTCCATGTCCTTCCCGCTGGGCGATGTCAATAACTTTGTGGTAGGCAGTGAAGACGGCTCGGTCTACACATCCTGTCGTCATGGCAGGTAAAGCACACACTTATATGTGCATATAAACACAAAGTGAGAGATGCCGTTGTTATACGATGCGATCTGTTTTACTGTATATATTTGTGGCTGTAAACTGAAAACCATTAGGATGGTGGTCTAGAGGTGGGATGCTGTGTGTCGATTAGGGACTAATGTGGGTTTGAGTCCATGGCCAGTGAGTAAGACCCAAGTTGCTCCAGGGAGAGTTTTCTATTATTAGGAAGTGTAAGCTGCCCTGGATACGAGTCTCTGCCAAATGCCTTAAAGGGAAAGGTAAAAACAGAATCTATATCTAGTATATTGAAGACAGAACACATAGTCTGGTAGATATTAGAGATGTAACTGATCCGATATGTGGATCGGTAACAGTCCGATAACGACTCAAACAGCTGGATCGGGTATTGGTGGCGTTGGGCCGTTCTATGGAGCCGATCGGTAAATGCGTGCACGCTCAATTTGTTATGCATGGGAAGTGGCACTGTATCCCTCTGTATGTGAAAGTATTTGTAAGATGTCTCGTGCACTAAAACAGAAATAAATGCATGAAAACGCATAAATGACATTTTACGCGATGTAAACACGCGTGCTGTGTTAATGAGCGCATGCATGAGCGCCATTACTCGCTAAAACACTCCAGTTCGGTCAGAATCCTCCCTTTATTACAGACACAAACCATATTTTAGCTGATAAATAACCACACCAACCAGCGCTCTACTCACAATTCTGCCGTTTATTTAGATTTTCCATCGTTTATTCTGGAACGCGCACCCCACAATGAAGTGTTGGATTGTGGGAAATGTAGTTCTCCGGAAGAGCAGCGCATTTTGTAGGCGAAATTGGTTGAAATGACAAACTTCAGTATTTCATGTTCAGTTAACCAGATTTTTTTCTATTTTATAATGTTATAGTGTAATCAATAAGAAAGAAGAAATTTATGTCTAAACGAACAATTTTTGAGAACAAATAATTTAGCATATGCTTGTGTGTGTGTGTGTAATTATTACATTGTTTTAGTAGTTAAACAGTATTTAAATCAAGCATTTCCTTAAGCATAACAATAATCTCAGTCATGTATTCAGACATTTTTAAAGCATTATTTTATGTTTAAAAAAAGACTCAGAGACTGTATCGGATTTATATCGTATCAGCAGATATCTAACTGTGCAATATCTGTATCAGACATAAAAAAGTGGTATCGTGACATCTCTAGTAAATATTTTAATTTTAATTTTAAAATATTTTAAAAAAATTATTCATTTTTTAGATTAGATTAATTCTTACACTGTGAATATTATATATATATATATATATATATATATA